>JABUQX010027854.1:0-15000 GCA_015478945.1 Trachelipus rathkii
TCTATTGCTAATAGTGAAAAGAAAAGAAATTTAAAAGAAAGATGTAGAATTTTTATTTTGTCAATAGATGTGGGTGTATATGTGTATAATATATTTAAACAATAAATAATATTTTATTGATTTTCTGTTTTATACTAATACCTTTGACTTTTAATGTGCATACTACTGGGCTATTTTATTAAAATAAGAGGTACTGACTTTATATATTTTATTCATTATAATTTAGCTTTAAGTATGTTAACAAAATAGGTCTAACCAATAGTTTATGATTTTATATTTTTTTTTGCTTGCTAAAAGCATTTCTAGCATATGATTGGAGGTGATGTAACTTTAATCGCCAAGAAGAAGTGTCTGGATCTTGCGCTTATAAAGTTGAGTATTGAACGATATGTCAATCAACAGTTCTAAGATGACTACTAAGACGAAAACTTGGAACGCGAAATGCGTAGGAAAGGCATCAAGAGAATCTATGAACAGAATTTGATCATATGCACAGAATACAGACTAGGAAGCAAACAGTGATATCTAGTCAGGTCAGTCTCTTATTGCCAATTCCTAAGATATTGCAAGAACTTGTTCAATTATGGGTAAAGATATTGATAACGAAATTAATAGATTGGGTTACCCGAGTCCAATATCGTATTCCAATGGAAATAGGTGACGTAGTAGATATGTTTGGTCACGATTGTTTTGATCATCTAGGAATGATTAAAGATAGTGAAGTATTCACTAGAATTAAAGAACATTTAAGAAATAACAATGAAGATTTCGCAAGAGTACAAGTATATTTAGATGATTATGTACCAGGAGAATACAACGGACATAATAGCAGATTTTTACTAGAAGATTGTTTGTCAAATGGTAACGAGAATAAACTTAGCAAGATAGTTCAAGAACTGAATGATATTCAAGAATGGGAAGAGTTGGAAATCATTGCACAAGCCATAATGAGGAAGAACAGAAACATAATTAGATCCATTAGACCAATTTATACTAACACTAAGACCATATACGAAATCTCTAACATGCTAACTAAAGCTGATAGACAAAGAAATGTATTATATTCATTAAGAAATGGTGATGAAATGACAGCACATTTGTCAATTTTGCTCGAATATCCATTTCAAAGCTTATTTTGCACAGAATGTGCGCATATAGTGAGAAAACTAGTCTATCTAGGAGGTTTTAGTGATATTTTAGAGGTAATTTTAGAGAAAATAACTTTAGAAGAAAGTTATCCTGTTAATTATAGAGAACTTTTAACAAAATTTTGGAATAACATAGATTCAGTAACACGACGAAGTATGGGAAAAAGAATATCCCCAAGAATTTTATATAAATTATTAAAGCTTTTCATTCAAAAGAAGGTATAGAACATACAATGATCAAAGAGATAGTAAATGGAGCAGATTTCATCAACAACAGAGAATTGTTCATGACAATGTGTATTCAAGCATGGACCATCGACGTGTTTGACATACCAATAAAGCTAACACATTATATGAGTGAAATAGATGTTTTGAAACTGAAATATGAACTGTTACCTTCATCATATGCAAACACCAGAGATCTAATAGGAATATGGCTACGACAATACAAAAGGAACAACATTAAAACAATATTCAAGTTCTTAGGCGAACAACTAGTAGGAAAAACAATTTCTTATAGCTACAGATCACAATATTTTTTAAATACTTTACCAGTAAGATGGAACTTAACATGGCAAGGCAGAGAATATACTGCTACCACTAGATTGTCACACACTGAAAGTTTCTCAATAAGAGGAAGATTATAAATCTTACAATTGATTGATTAGAAGATAACACTAATTGATTTTATTTTTTTATTTGAGATTTTTATATACTGTGTGGATTGATTTTGAAATTTTGGAAGTAAAGCGATGGTTTCATAAATTGAATAATATTTTAACTAGTATTTAACTGATGTTTTATAATTAATATATTTAATAAGTGTTTATTCCATAATTTAATTTTACTTTTAATTTTTATTATATATATACTATATATAATACATATATATCCATTATAATACATTTTGTTGACCAAGTTATAAAATATTGTTCAAAATCCCTAGATTTTTTTGAAATTTTTACGATTTCTCATTTTTCTATTTTTTTTTCATATACGATTCTATATGACTCTTTTAACAGTAAATACATAGTACTTATTCTAATATAATTTATTCTTTTACTGTAATCGACCTTGACATTTGTTCAAACACTTCAAAATTTTTTTTTTGAAATTTTAACATTTTTTAACATTTAATTTTGTTACATAATATCTTTTTGTAACATTTCCAAAACCTATCATTTCTAAAATCTACTCAAGTTAACATACTTATTAGATTTTTTGACATTGCATACTGCGAATATATTATCTTTCAGTTAACTGGCAATTGAATTATTGGGATATATACTGAGATGGATAGCAATGAATAATTGAGACGCAAAGGAAGACTAGCAACGATCTATGAATGAGGAATTCTGAATGATTTATTGCATCAAATGCATCACGATGTTTTTCAGTATCAGTTATCGGATCAAGCATACTGAGGATACCATTATAGGAATTTGTACAATACATTACGCCAGCATTGAAGGGTTTAGATAACATCCATGTTTAAGAAATAGTATTTTAATTAAATTATTAGTCATCTTTACTTACTAGTTTAAACTTAGAAATTTTTAATTTTTCAAAAAATTTTATTTTTGAATTTTTTATTTTATTATCTTGCAAATTTTTAAATTTTAAAATTTTAAAGGGGGGGCAGTCTGTGAAAAGTCCGATTGCTTAATTATAAAAACCCAACAGGATATGGAAAACAATATTAAAAACAATTAAGATAAATATTAATAAATATATACGTTTGTTAATTGATTTGAAAAACTGATTATGTAATCCATTTAATTAAGAATATTCTCAACGATAAGAAGATTTTCACACGGTTTTCCCAAGGTTTTTCCACTTGCCGCATAGTCAAATCTTTCATATTATAGTTTGTTTGCTTTGGCTTTAAAAGTTGAAATTTTCGTACATTGTACAGATGCCCCATCCTGTTGTGAAAATAAATTAGATTTGCATAAACATCTAATGGGTTATACAAAGGACAGGATCAGGAAGCCTAAGACGCCTTAATCCGACAACATCAACTACTATACAAAGAAAAACGAGTTTAATTTCTATTATAAAACAATAACGACTTAAAACAATAATTAGAAAAAAAAAAAACAATTTTTTTAAACTTTGAGTTTTTATAAAAATTAAATTAACTCAGAAATAATCAATAAAAAAAATTAGACTTTAGTAAAAAATTTTCAAATTAAAATTAACTTGAAATTTTGGATTAAAATTAACTTAGAAAAATTTCAGAATAAAAATTAACTCAGAATTTTTCGAATAAAAATTAACTTAGAAAATTTTTGAATTAAAGTGCCACAGAAAATTTTTCGAAATAAAATTAACTTAGAAAATTTCAGAACTGAAAATTTTTTTTGACTATAATAAAACAATGAAAATTTATTTTGAAATAGGCTGGGCAAAAATTATTATTTATACATTGACTTACAAAAGTAAATCAAAACTTAGAAAATTTATTGATAATAAATTAAGCTTGAAAAATTTTCAGAATAAAATTAACTCAGAAAAATTTCTGAATAGAATTTTGATATTTAGCATTTTTCTAAAATTTAACTTATTAAAAATTTTTACAAATTTAATTTTACTAAGAAATTTTTCGTTCAGGCGAATTACTTCAGAAATTAAATTTTAAATCATTTTTTTTTTATTTCTATTTAAACAAACCTTCTTTCATTTACTTTAAAATAAATTCCGTCCCCAACAATTATGTTAACTTACAATAGTTTGGTAACGTAATTATAACGATGCAGTTTGAATTTTTAATTATTATTTGAAAACTTTAATTTAAAGTTCACTTAAATTTTTATTTTTCAATTTTGAAGTATAATTTATCAGAAAATTGAGGATATAAATATTAATATTTATTTATTATAAAATTTTATTGTTGTAGATTTCGAAGCCATTTTAGTTGCAAAACAAATTAATTCTAACTACAATATAAGGAATTATAATAATAAAAAAATATTAATATAAATTAAACTAGTATCTAATAATAATAAAAATATATTAATAATAATTAATTAAAGATAAATATTAAATAGTAATAATAAAGTATATAACTATTTATAAAAAAATAATAATAATAATTAATAATAATGAATTAATAGTTATTTTTTAATAATGGAAAGAAATTGCCGTCTACAACGATTCTAGACATTAGTAATGATCGTATTTTAGCATCTACAGGATATTCATACCTTATGAGAATAAATATATGTAAATTCAATAAGAACTTACATGGAATATGTGTGAAACCATGGAACTGGGCGTAAAAGGATATATTTTACGTGTGTGCAGGGACACACAAATTATTGTACTTTATGTGTAATACGCGAATCTAAAAACTATATTTTCTTATTTTTGGCATACCATTATAAGAATAATATATATTATATATACAGTAACGTACATAGCGAAAAGATCATTGCTGAATATATATAGTAGTATGATATGTATTATATGTTTGGTAACGATATATATTATATATTAGAAAGAGCATAGTATATATATAGAGCAGTGCAATTACGTATATATAATATATGATATATATATAATATAAATATATATAGTGATATGTATGTATATAGTTGGTACAAATATAATATATATACTAGAATATATTATTGTATGATGTAGTGCAATTTACAACGATGTATAATCATATATATATACTATATAATATATTTTATATATATTATTGATATGTTAGTATATTGTGTAAACAAATATATTATTATTATTATATATATATATCAGTGAAATTTTAAATTACAGAAAGACTTTTAAAGTACGAAGTCTGGGCTTGAAACTTTTTAAATTTGTTTTTAAAACTTTAAACTTTTTAAATATATTGAACCTTTTTAAAATATCTATTTTAAACTTTTAAACATTGCTTAATATTTGTTTAACATAACCTAACTTAAATAAACATATAAACATTTGTTGAAAACTTTTGAAATTGACATTTATTAATTTATTAACTTTCTGAAAGCACTAATGAATTTAATTCCTTAACTTCATAAATTACGACAATAATCTATTGATGTAAATATAGACTATAAAATCAAAGAATAAAACTGAATAAAGTTTCAATAACATTATTCTTCAGAAGTAGTCAAAAAGCAGAAATACCTATGAGCGTGATTAGGTATTTTATTCATATGTGAGAGGCTGACATTTTAGCTTAACGCTATAAAATATTAGAGAAACCACCTGGGCTAAATACCGAAAATCTTTCTTGAATTCAAACACGCATCAGAAGCGGTAATATACAGCTCAAAGTAAGGGGTTTTTGAGAAAACTGTCGGTAACAGCAAGACATAGAAAGGAGCTAAACAAACGGAGCCCGTCGATAAAAGTATGATGATTACTATATAATATTATTATAATTATATATATATATACTAATATATTATTATATATATACTATATATATATGATATCATATATATATATATATATATAATATAATTTATTATAATATTAATACTAATATATATATATTAATATATTATATATATATAATAAAATATATAATATATATAAATATTATATTATATATACTATATAATAATGTATATATATATATATTTTAATATTATATATATATATATATATCATTCTACTATATAATATATATTATATAAATATACTATACTATAATATATAGCTATATATAATATAGTATAATATATATACTATATTATATATCATATATATTATATATTTATACTATAGTATATATATTATATATATAGTATATATATATATATATATATTTATATATATATATATATATCATACTATATATATATATTTATCTATATGATATATTATATATAATATATATATAATAATATAATATATATATACCTATACATATTATATATAATATATTATATATATATTACCAAAATTGCACATTATTATGGATTTTCAAAAAATTTCAAATTTTCAACAAAAGGGTAAAAAAAATAAGTATTGAAATAAAAAAAACATTTTATTTGGGTGAAAAACATTTTATATATGATATACTTGTTTAATACGCAGTTTGGCAACCTTTTGCATGAATAAGTGCTTTAACACGTCTTGGCATGCCAGTGATCACAAAGTTCTGCACATTTCTTGAATTCACGGAGATCGAAACCAAACTTCAATAAGACGTTCTATAAGTTGTTGTTTGGTCGTAATGGGCTGTTTATGTATTTCATCCTTGAGTATGCACCATAAACTCTCTATAGGATTCATGTCTGGAGAATTTCCAGCCCATGGGAGCACCTGAACGCCATTTTCTGTGCACCATTTCTTCACCGATTTTGCAGTATGGCATGGAGCAGAGTCTTGTTGAAATATCCAAGGACTTTCACCATACCATTCCCTTATTTGAGGTAACAAACGACCTTTAAGTACCTCTATGTACTTAAATTGGTCCATGGTTCCATCAACAATGTGTAAACGGCTTGTTCCATGCACAGAAATAGCTCCCCACACCATGATTTTTGTTGGAAATTTTATTGTTTTCTTCAGACATTGAGCTAAAAATTCTTCACCAGCTCGTCTTCGAACAGTCTGAACACGGTCATCAAGTACTGCGATGGTTGATTCGTCAGAGAAGACTACCTACATGAAAAAAGAAAATATACAGTTCATACAGTCAAGAGAACTAACTACCTACATGAATATAAATAATATACAGTACAGTTAAAAAAATACTGTCACAGATACTGTAACAGAAAATATTCCTATATCCACTAATAAATTATTTTTATGCACCACAACTTCTAATAATAATTAATGATCTTTTGTCCAATACAAGTTAACTATAGATGTGTCATTCTTACCTTTTCCCATTGCTCGGAAGTCCACTCAACATGGTTCTTAGCCCAGGCATAACGTGTCTTCATCATCATCTCTGTAAGTCGAGGCTTCTTTCTCGGGCGATACGCTTTCAATCCAACTTCCAAAAGCCTCTTGTTCACTGTTCTTCGGGCAAGAATAACACCCTCCGCAGCCAGTTGAAAAGAAATCTGTTTGCAAGTTAATCTTCTGTTAAGAAGAGCCTCTTTTATTATCTTTCTATCCATTCTAGGAGTTGTTTTACGTTTCCGACCACATTTTCCAACCCTACTCGAGTTCAAATTTTGACTGTTTTCCATTTTCTTTTTAATATTGCTAACTGATTGAGTTGATACATTCAATTTTTTGGCTATTTCTTTCTGTTTTAGCGTACCTACACTTAATAGAACATTTATTTGTCCAACTTTGCGTGGACTCAAGTCCTTAAATTTACCCATTTTCTAAAGTTTCTAAATAGCATAGATTTGTTAAAAAATATAAAGACAAAGTCTATTTTTATAAATCACATCTGGGAACAATACATATTACTGCAAAAATAAAAATTAAAAGTCTATAAGAGGCAGAAAATTCAACTTCACAAAGCCAAACTAATACACAGAATGATTTCGTCAAAATCTCGTGCGCGGACTAATACACGTGGGTCCAAGTTATTTCTACAGTGTTGCCAGATTTACTCGAATATTAGACTAAAAGTCTCTAAAAATTAATGTTTAATAGTTGTTCGGTGCTATTGTATAAAAACTAAAATGATTGCATAATTTTAAGACATACATTTTGTTGACCAATTTTGTTGAAATTTGAAATTTTTTTCGAAAAAATCCATAATAATGTGCAGTATGTATATATAAATAATATATATATATATATATATATATTATATTATATATATATATATAATATATATATATATATATATAAAATTATATATTACATACTTTATATATATACAATATATAGTTATTTATATATATTAGATACATAGTGTTTTAATCTTTGTGGAGTGTGGGGACGTGCTTTGAACATTGCTCCGGTTTTTTATTTTTTTAATCTTTATCTTTATTTTCTTCTTATAAAATTCATTATATTCTGTGATTTAGTGAAAGTGTGTGTGTGTGTTTTTTTAAATCTCATTGATGTTTTAATTGAAAGTTTTTATTAAATTGTATCAATTGAAACATAATTATTTATTCGTTTCGCGATATTTAAAGTTTGGAATTTACAAAAGACAAAGTTATAAGTTTTAATTTTTTTTTCTTTTGTAGGTTTAATAAATTTTTAGGTGTAGCAAAGTTGTTTAGGTTTTAGTTTTATTATATTGTTTTTATTAAATATTTTTTATATTAGTACTATTTTAAGTTAGATTAGTTTTTTTCATTTCTTTTTTTCTTTCTTTTAAGTTGTAGGTTTTAAATAAATTTTAGTAAGTGTAGAAGTTGTTTAGGTTTAAGGTTTGTTTTTTAGCTGTATGTAGTATTTTCTTTAATTTTAGTTAATTTTAGATGCTCGATTTTTAAGTTGGGATTTAGTTTATTCAATTTTAATCCGATTTTTCTTTTTTTTTAAGTCTGGATTTTGTTTATGTGTGTGTGTGTGGAAGTGTGTGTGTGTAGTGTGTTGTGTGGTGTGGTTGTGAAGATGGAACATATTGCATAGACGTGCTTTTATTAACTTTACACATCGCGGCTTAAATATAACTTCGTTCTGTGAATAATCATTATTCAATCTAACCTAAGCTGTTTGCTCCTGTCTGAGACTCCAGATGTAGAATTCACCTTCTAACTAGTTTAATGTATTAACTATCTAACTCATTTTTATCAATAATTTCCGTCTGAAGGGTTGAGTGTGTGTGCCTATGTAAACATTAGTACTCCCTGTAACAGTCTCGTGAATCTCGAATCTCTAACTTCGATGTTCTGTGGCTCAAAAATCTTTCTTCCTTCTATACTACAATAAATCTTGTGCTTCTGCTATACTGTTCTCCTAACAGAAGATTTTCACTCTTTGCTGTTGAAATATCTTACCACCTCTTCAAGAGACTGTAATATCTTTCTCATCAACTAACTGAGGTCCTATTTAATGGGGGGGGCGGATGTTCAATGTACACAACTTGAATTGGTTGGGGTCCTCTCATACTGATTTCAGGTGGGAGGAGGCCGAATCATTCAGATTCTGAATGATCGAGCACTAATTCAAAGAACCTACACAACATTCGGATGGTCCTAACCATTCTTGAACACACTTGACCTAAGTTTCACCACTTTCTCTCTATAAATACACCTACCTTCGCTCCTATTGGTATTCTGACAAAACATTATATCTCCTTAGAGCTTTAATACTCTTATCTCAAAAGTCATCCTGGCCCTATGCGTCTTTTTCTGGCACTTTGATCAGGGGTGATTGGGGCTTGCGTGTTCTAGCTAAACTATAATTTGGGAAATGACTGCTTGACTCTGGATGGACGCTTCGGCTTATGCCATAAGGTGGGAGCTGTAATCTTTGACGGATGAGCAGGTTCATTCTTCTTCGACTAAATTTTCTCTCTCATAATCCATGTTCGATCGTGCTGTTCTTTGGCATTCAGGCTATAGACAGCGCTTATCGGGGGTGGAAAATTTTCTTTCTCCAGTCACTCTCGCTAATTTTCATATCACAACTATAAATCGTTGCAGGGATACTCTTCGACGAGCAAGCGGCCTTTCATCAAACGAAAGTGCGCTAAACTGCTTAGGTTTCCTATGATAAATTTTTCTGGCCTCTTGCCAAAACATCTCTAAAACAAACTTCTTTAAATCTATCCTTTCACTCCTGTTTCGATCTGAATGCTCTTGTTTGATAACTCTCGCAACTGAAAGGCCAATCCTCTTGTGGCTCCTATTTTCTCTAACTCAACCTGGACCGAATTCATGGCATTCTCCTCTCCCCTTCTCCTCTCAGGTTGTCTATGTCTTTGCTGTGATTACATTTTGGATCGTGGTGCATGGCTCCTGAGATTATGAAAAGTTCGGAAGGTCAGGGGGCCGGATGGCCATTCCCTCCGAGTTTTGTAGGAGGTGTGTTATCCACTGGCCATCCCTCGTTCAACTAGATATCTCTATGTCTCAATACATACACTTTCCATTAGTGTTGGAAGCACGCCAATGTCCACCTATTCCGAAAAAGGAAGCCGTCTGATCCTCTCCTAATATCGCCTTATCGCTTCGCTCACCTGTACTTATCTAAGCATCTTTGAAATCTTCTCAACGTCTCACTTCTTAACATCTGGATCCCACTTCTCTTTCGCGATGCGCCAGTACGGCTATTAGCGTTCGAGGTCTACTGGTTGAATGATACTTTCTATTTAACCGATTTATGGTTTTTCCGCTATAGGAACTACGGGAGACTTGCGTGGTGGCGCTTGACATTTCCAAAGCATTTGACCGGTATGGCCACGCTCACTGCTTTCCTTCCTTCTGTTTCCCTCCTTCTCTTTGCTTACTTATGTCTAGTTTTCTTTCAAATCGCTCAATATCGGCTGTTGTTGGTGGGGCGTCTTCTTCTTTTTGTCTGTCAATTGTGGTGTTATTCAGCAGGGTCCAGTCTTATCTCCTACTTTATTCTTACTCTTTCAAATTAATTGATCTTCTCACCTGCACATCTAACTCTATTCACTCATTTGCCGATGACCCTTCATTCGTCACTCATTTCAATTCTGTCCCTCTTTGTACTTCTAGACATTGCCTCTCGTCCTTAATCTTTCCAGATTCTTATTCTCGCTGATTCTGTGATGATTTCCGGGTGGGGTCGCTCAAAACCTTGTGAAATTCATTCTAAAACTCAACTTCTCAAATCCTCCTCTCTTAAGACACATTCTAGACTTTCCTAGTCCCATTTGACGGTCTCCGTCTCTCCTGTTTGACAATATAAGCACAATCCTTGGCTTACATAACAAAAAAATATCTATGGAACTCAATCAAACGGTTGCTAGGCGGCCTCAAAGAACTGGGAAGTTCGGTTTAAACGCAGAGACTTTTTTTTCCATCTCACACGCTTTACTCAGTTTACAGGGCTCATCAGCCCTTGTATGGAGTACTGCTCTCATATCTGGGGGGGCTCAGGTTTCCCCCGGCTTTTGATAGGGTCGAGTCAAAGGCAAAAGACTTATAAACTAGTCGATGTTTCTTTTTAGTTCACTTGACCCTCTATCTATTCGGCGCGATGATTGGTGCATAATCTCTTTTCTATAGGTACCGGAAGCGGCAATTGCTCGAGGGAGCTTTCCACTCGCGTGCAACCACCTTTAAGACGCCCTCTGCACAAGGGGTGATGTGTCAGCCAATGAGTTTTGTGTTGATATTAGCAACTGCAGACTAGTTCGCTGTGGTTGCCGTCCTTCTTATTCCTTGCACCTCTGTTCTGTGGAATTTCTCTTCATCTTCTGTTTATCTCTCATCTTAATGCTCCCGGTCACTTTAAAGCGCGTCTGCTGCTCAGTCAGCGTGACTTGCGTTAGTCTGATAGTTATGGTCTGATTTTAACACCCTCCTTGAATAGGGCTTGCCCGTGAGCGGTGAGTGTGTCTGTAAATAAATAAATGAAATATATACTATATATAATAAATGATATATATTAATACTATATTATTATATTATTATACTATAGTATATATATATATATATATATATATATAATATATATATATATATATATATCATATATATATATATTATATATATTATAATATACTATATATATTATATATCTATACTATATTATTATATATAATATAATACTATATGTGTGTGTGTGGTGCGTGATGGAGAATCCGTGCATCATTTTGGATTCGAATCCGATCCAATCCGTGATGTATGGTATGTGTGGAGATTCGAATCCTGTATGTGAAAAAATCTAAAATTTCGAATCCGAAGTCCACTGTAACAAGCTTGAATCGAATGCCGGATTCAGAATTCGATTTCGATCCTTACAATGATTTTTTACAAAATTAAATATAACCAAAATGCCCCCACATCATCTAACCGTTCCCATACTTGAATCACGATTATAAAAAAGTAAAATTCTTTTTCCCGTTTGGATTTATGCGGTAGATAAGCATATCACTTCCATGTTAAATTAATTTTCTTATAAATATTATTATACATATCAATATTAAATAATATCTCTACATATATATATATTTATATATATATATATATATAATATAATATTATATATATATATAATATATATATATATATACATTATTAGTAAATATAATATATATATATATATATTTATATTATATATATATATATATTATTAGCCTTTAACTGCTATAAAATTGAATTTTAATTCTTAACTTGAATTTTCATAAAATTTTTAAAAAGTAATTAACTAAATATTGCAATTTTATTAACTATTTCCTAATTAACATAATAACATCCTATAAAAAGATAAAATTAATCTCTTTTTTTAACATATTCTCTATAAATTATTAGTTTTTCCAATGTTCAGGAGTAAATCTATTTCTCCTATGGCGTATTTATGATAGCCAATAGAATAGAAAATATGAATTTGATTGGCCTTACAAAGTCCCTTGTTAATAGGCTCCTAAAATAGTGATGCATTTTATTTCTAAGTTTTTCGTCTTTTTTATTATCTTTTGAGGATTTTTTTGGTCATCTAGTAGACAACAAAAATAGACTCGGATTCCGAATCCGATTCCGGAATCGCCAGCTCCGATCCTATCACGTAATGCTGTAAAATTGTTCGAAATCCGAATCGTCAGTGTAAAAATTTCTGAATGCCGAAATCCGTGATTGGATTAGCATCAACTGATATATATATATATATAGTATAATATAGTATATATAAATATGTATATTATATATATATAATATAATTATTTAATATATATATATAGATTATATATATATATATATATTATTATATAATATATATACTATATATATATAATTATAATAGTATATATGATATAATATATATATATCATATATATATACTGGTGAAGGTAGGGTTAAACGACAATTTCAAGAAAATATTTTGGTGACGTTTTTCTGGTACTTTTTAAATTTATTTCCAGATTTAATATTTATATTTTTTAGAGTTTAAGTCACTTTCACAAATATCCTTTAAGTAATATTATATATATATATATTATTATAATATTATATATATAATTATAATATATATTATATATATATATATATATATATATTATATATATATAATATATTATATTGTATATTTTAATATATATATATATATTATATATTATATATATATATATATACTATATATTTTTATGTTCTTTTACTTTTTTTTTTTCATTTCTTTTTTAATTTTTAAAAATTAATTTTCTTATTAATAAAAAAAAATAATCTATTCCGAACACGCGAATCTAAGATAGAGGGCAAGCCTGCTTTAGCAGGGGAGAGGGGATGAATATGAGGGGCCAATGCCCCACCAGGATGAGGAAACTAAATAAATATAATATAAAATATATGGTCAGAGAGTGTAAAGCTGACATTAGTAACTAGAGAAGGCGCACCTACAGATAAACCAATATTTATTATTCTTGGGAATTCAGCGGAAAATTTTGGGAGGGTAGTTTATTTTTGATTTTTTTAATTCAGTCGGAAATCATTTAAAAAAAATTTATTTACCCCATTTAGGGAACTCGAGCCGACGGGGGACCGAGGGGGGACGAAGTCCTCCCGTCTTTCCTAGGAGGCCGAGAGACCCGACTCCCTGCCATCTTGCGATTTATTCGCTATGGCTTCTTTATTTAAAAAAAGCCACTAATTTTACTGGTCCTTCTACACATTTGTATTCACTATTTCTCAAAAGCAATCCATGGGTAAACCATCAAAGATGCAGGAGTCGGGGTCTCCTCAGCCTCCAAACGTGGAACGACGGGGGACTCATCACCCCCTCTATCCCGTCGCTCAGCCATCTAAATGGAAAAAATGAATTTTTTTTTAAATTAATTTAGCACAAATAAATAAACTAAATAAAAAAAAAAGGTAGTGAGTGGTGTTAGGTATAGGTGCTGATTGAAATGCATACCCTTCTAAAAAATTTATCAGCTGATATCAATATAATCTACTTTGTTTTACTGAGGTCTGCCGTTCTCTAGCCTACATAGATAGTTCAGATTTGAATAACATCTGACAGAATAATAATATACAACTAAGGTCTATTAGATCCGCATCTTAGATTCAATTATATTGATAACGTGAATGCAAATAGCCTCTCTTTATCATTTGTTTTAACGAATTGTCTGTGGAATTAAATTAAACATATTATTTTATTTACCCTCCTTAAGGTCTAAAGAAAATATTTATTAATTAGTTAAATATTAATATAATATATATAAAACGTACTTATCATTTAATTTTAATAATAAACGTAGAAGATTATCTCAATTGAACGAAAAATTGTACCAATTAATAATAAATCAATTGTATCCAAAAATCCTTTTTTTCACATATATATAATATATATTACATATATATATCAATTATTTATATATATATTATCTAATACTATATATATTAATATATTCTATATATATATTATATATAAATATATATATATATATTTGTACTATATTTAAGAATATATATTTAATATATTTTATTAAATAAGTATTTTATTTACAATAGTTTTTAAAAGAATATTATATTTACTATATATATATATATATTAAAATCTATATATATATATTATATATATATATATATATAATATATATATTTTATATATATTATATATATATAATATCTTATATATACTATATATATATATATATTATATATATTAATATATTAAAATTTAAATTTAAATGTAATATATATATATTTATACTATATATTATATATATATATATATATATATCTATATATTATACTATATATATATAATGAATATATATATATATAATATTATAATATTACCTAATATATACTAACTCACTATACACTAATATTTA
>JABUQX010027854.1:17500-27500 GCA_015478945.1 Trachelipus rathkii
TATATACTATATATATATATATCTATAAATATATATATATATATATATAATTCGTACTATATTATAATATAGTATAATATATCTATTAATATAGTATATAAATATATATATAAATTATATATATACTGCATATATACTATTATATATATATTTAACTATAATAATATATATATAATATATATATATTATAATATATATAATATATATATATATATATATAATATATATGTATTATATATATATATATAATATATATAAATATATATATATTATATAATCATACTATCTATATATATAATATATATATATAAATATATATATACTTATAAATATATATAAATATACTATATATATATTTATTATATATATATAATTATTTATATATATATAATATATATATTATAATATATATATAGTATATATAATAATGTATATATATATATATATTATATATCATACTATATATATAATATATATTATATAATACTATATATATTATTATTTGTTATATAGTATATATATATAATATATATAAGTATTATAATATATATAATATACTACTATAATCATATACTATTATAAGCGTGTAGCGATATTCGCATCGCATCATTTTTCTATCACGTATCCGCATAAGCATACCGCATGAATAGTATTCTTCATGAATTAAGAGATTAAATGTTCTCAACTTTCTATAATGCAAGATGTTAGACTCGTTGATAGTAGTTTAATACATGCTTGGAAAAGATGAGGAGTAAAATAAATGAAGCTCTCCTCCCATTCGCATTCTAAAAACACAGAGGTGAAGGCTTGACCGTGATAGGTAATAGATTGTTCGGTAATCATGTATTACTCTTCCCTAAACAGTTCTGAAGAGGTAACAAGACTATCAGCTAAGAAAATTCCTGTTGTCAGACGGAATTCCTAGTAACGTCAACGAATGAAAGCTGAGTGCAATACTGCTATTCAAAGTAAGAGACTTTCAAGATGACAGAAACACTCATGCTGAGATAGATAATAAATTTTTAAATTCCTGCAAAACGATTACGCCTTGTGCAGATATAAAACTTTCATGGTATCCATTGATAAAAACGAAATTTCTTGAACACGTGTTCCACAGAGGATTAAATTTATTTAGTATGCTATATGATGAAATGCTGGGGCAAAGGCAGAAATCTAACAAGCCAATAAAATGGAAATAGAATTACAGAAATCCGAAACACACATTTATTGACCATCTAGTTTTAAGCGCAAGCCATTTCTGAATTCCATGAACGATTCTTTTGGTTCTAGCAGCGGATGGAATAGTCGTTGTTCAGAGTGTGTCAAAAGAACTCTGTCATGATCGAAGATATCAAAGCAGAATAACTCTTGGAATCAGGATAACAGATCCCGTGATTTGAAATGGGCGTGCTAACTTGTTCGAAGTTTTTCCACATCTTGCAGAACTCGTCCAAGGAATACTTAGCCATAGCCTTTCAGAAGTGTAAGCTAGTGAACATTTTTCTCAGCGTGGCAGATCTCATTTACGAAGAAATAGAGTAGCGATTTCTCTTCCTTGAAAAGGGCTCAGAAGCTATAGATTTTGAAGCATAATTTTGAGAATTATTAATGTTTAAATTATTATCTATTATTATAACTTTTTCCAATGCGGTGGAGGCCTGGGGAAGAGATTCATGTTAACCACGTTCCGCAACCCATGGAAACACCATACTATATATTATATATATATATATATATATGAATATATAACTATATATAAATATATATATAGTATATATAAATATATATATATATAATATTATATCTATATATATATATACTATATACTATATATAATATAAAGTACTGTGGCTAAGACTTTCAAAAACCTAACTATCCGTATCAGACCGCAATCGCGGATAGTGAAAAATCACCATCTGCTACCCTCTTAATATATATATATATAATATACTATATATATATACTATATATATATATATACTATAAATATTATATATTATTATAATATATATTATATACTATATTATATATATATATATATACATTATATATATAATACTATATATATAATATATAATTATATATAGTATATAAACGAGATTAAATTGTTGTGTAATCTGAGCACAGCCTTATAATTCTTAATTTTAATGCAATTTTGATGTGAAAAGGAATGATAATGTGATTAATTGTTCTTATGATTATTGTTATTCAAGAAATTTGTGTTTCACGTCTATTACTAGACGTAAATAAATATATGTTACTAGTCATGGAGTTAAAAATATATTCAGCTTTTGAATTATGTTTAACTTGTTTTAATAAACATTTGCGTTGCTGGCTTAATAAAGAATATGTGCATTTGACGTGTCACTTTTTTAGTAAGGCTCTTTAAGTTTTAGTGTTTCCAAAATGTTTTTATTGAGTGAGCAATTAAATCATAGTAATACAAGTATTGTTGTTTACATGTTGATTATGTAAGTAAATTATTCTCATGTTTTAGCTTCCAAACTTTGGTTTGTCTTTCACAATATTATTTTTCTTTGTAGGCAACAAGTCTTGAACAAGTTTTGGACTCTTCTTTTGAACTTGTATAAACTTGAAAAAAAATTCTCCTTCTTCATTTACAGACTCTATTGCAGTTGGCATCTTGCAGCGTGATAACAAAGTCGTTTAACTTTAGAGCTTGAACATAATAATTTTTGAAGTTGGCAGTACATGACTATGGAAAGTCTTGGATTACAACTCACTTCAATAAGGCAGACCAAAGGTATAATGTTGTTGAAACATGGAATTTAAAAGGTAATAAGCTTATATCTTAAAGGTTTTTAAGAAATTAAAACAGGAAGTGGTTGCGGTGTAAGTTTCTCATTTACAGGAGGCTTTCGAAGATACATGTGCTCTCTTAGAAACGGTTGATATAAATTGAAAGCACGTGTCATCCTGGACTATGAATGAAACTGCCAACACCAGACTGATTGCAGTTACAGAGTAATGAGAAAATGTCACCCAAGAAACCGTCGAGGCTTCAGAGTGAAAAGACATGTTCAAGATTGCTCAAAGTCAACACGTCCTACATATGTTATAAGAAAGAATACCAGATCGGATAGATATTTAATATACCAATTGGGAAAGACATTTGTGCATATTGTTCCATTGAAAGGAGACATTTGTGATTGTTTAGAGTATATTAAAACGGAAAATTTTTGAGAAAGTATTGATAGATACCTGAGAAAACTTATTTTTGAAGAAGTCATTTATAACATTTTGAAATCACTTTGAAGACTGCTGAGCTTGATCAACGATTCATATTCAGAACTTAATTATATTGCAGAATAACTTACTGATATTAAGAGGAAAGACTTATGTGATTTTTAATGAGAATAACTTACAAATCAGAGAGGAACTCGTGATTATTATATTGTACAGTTACTGTAGTCTGTTGGAGTTTTCGCATAAGTGACTTGGAGTGATCTAGACATCTGAAGGACTTATGTAATACGTTTTGAACTATACTACTGATAAGTCTAATGAAGTCCTCTGTGAATTGAGAAACAGATTATGGGCAACAAATAGACTTCGTGAATATTTGTTGAACTTTTGTATATGAAGTAGTGGTCTACATTGTGAAGTTTTACACCTAGACCAACTTAGTTTTAATTATTTTGTGATTTGAATAAAAGAACTCCGGGGATTGTCACGTTTATTTATTGGCGGAAATCCCATCTTGTGACAATAAATTGGGGGCCTAGTCCGAAATAGTTTCTGAAGGAAAGTGAATATAGAGAACGTTGGCTTGTTCTTCTCAAGTATGGATTACAATTCGCTGGCAAAAATTGCTCAAGAACTCGGCTTAAAGGGAAAAGAAGCTAGAGAGTTTATAAAGGAAGAAAGAGAAGCTGCTAAAGAAGCAGCAGAGAGAGAAGCTGCCATTAAAGCAGCAGAAAGAGAAGCTGCTAATCAGACAAGCTGCTGAAAGAGAAGCTGCCAAAGAAGCTGCTGAAAGAGAAGCTGCCAGACAAGCTGCTGAAAGAGAAGCTGCCAGAGAAGCAGCAGAGAGACAAAGAGAAGCTGCCAGAGAAGCAGCAGAGAGACAAAGAGAAGCTGCCAGAGAAGAAAGAGAAGCAGCAGAGAGACAAAGAGAAGCAGAAAGAGAAGCTGCCAGAGAAACAGCAGAGAGACAAAGAGAAGCTGCCAGAAAAGCAGCAGAGAGACAAAGGGAAGCTGCAAGAGAAGAGAGACAAAGAGAAGTTGAAAGAGAAGTGAAGACACTAAATGAAAGTTCAAAGATGGCTACTGTTGCCATAGCAACGTATGGAAATAATCGCAACTTTGAAAAGCGAATGTCCCAGTTAGCCTGTTTCAAATGTGGTAGAAAGGGACATAGGGCTGTAGAATGTAGGAACTATACCATCTACAAGAGAGATAGCCAACATAGATTTTGGAGAAGCAGAAGAAGAGCTTCAATAAAAGATACTAAGAACCACGAAAATGACAGCCACACGTGTAATAATTGGAGGGAAAGGTCGAAGAGAACAACTGAAGCCATAATAAATGACAATGGTAACATAGCGCGACGGAGTGAAGCCCGAACTCTTGACAATCTAGCAACAGTTGGAAATCGGCGATGTGATGACAGTGTAGACGTTATGAAATATGTCGGCAAAGATAATAGGATCGCATTGGCTTGTGGCGAAACGATACCTGTTATCAGGAGTGCTTGCGTAAAGGATAGAAACGGAAGAGTGAATATGTTGCCCGTAGTCGATGGAAAAATTAATGGAGTTGCTAGAAAAGTATTGAGAGACGCAGGCTGTGACTGTGTCATTGTCAAGAGGGAATATGTTTCGGCTGATCAACTAACTGGAAAGAGAAAGCAAGTAATGCTGATTGACAATACAATCAGAGACATTCCGGTAGCCATGATTGACGTCGATACGCCTTATTACTCAGGACGCGTTGAAGCGATAGGCTTACCTGATGCTATCTACGATCTAGTGATAGGTAATATTCCAGGCGCGAGAGACGCAAGTACGCCGCTACCGGACAATAAAGAACGAAAAGGAGCGGCAGATAAGAAAACCTTTCAGCTTACTGAAAGAATAAACAAGTTTCCGCGAAACGAAAGTCTACGCTAGTCCTTAAACGAAAGAATAAGAATGAAACCCTTGAAGAAGATTTACAAAGAGAGAATAAAAACATTTGTAGAATGATTGAAGGTCCCCTAACTAGGCCATCCACGTCCCCATTAGGCCATCGCACGTCCCCAAGGCCCATCGCGACGTCTCCACAACTAGGCCATACCACGTCCATTTTAAATGAATAAGTTCAAGAGATTTTTACTCTCGCATCCAGCCGCGAATTTGAACATTGGACAACGCGTCGCAGTGTTTTAAACATAACCCCCGGATGCTCTAACCAACTAGGCCATCCACGTCCCCCAAAATAATATATATATATATATACGTATATATATATAATATATTATATATATATATATATATATATATATATATATTATATATATATATAATATAATATATTTATTTAGGTGGACGTAGATTATAATTCACTTGGGGCAAGGACCCTTTGTCAGGAGGGGGCAATTATATTACAAATCGTGGAGATGATAATATTTCTCTATCTCTCTCTCTCTCTCCTGTCTCCTCTCTCTCTCTAATATATATTATATATATTAGTTATATATATATATACTATATATAATATATATATATATATTATATATCTATATATATATACGTATTATATATATATATCATAATTATAATAAATCTATATATATATAATTATATATATAATATATCTATATTATTATATATATATAATATATATATTATATATATAATATATATAATATATATATAATATATATATATATATATATATATTAATAGTTTTATCCTTATATATATGTATAAGTACTATAATATATATTATATTTTATATATATATATATATTATATATTTTATATTCTATATATATATATAATATAGTATATATTATATATATAATATAATTATATATATATATATATATCATTATATATATTATATATAACTATATATATATATATTATATATATGTATGTGTACTATAATATATATTATATATAGTATATATATATTATATTATATGTTATATATAATTATATATATATATATATTATATAGTATATATATTATATAATATATAATATATATATACTATTATATATATATATATATATATATATTATATATATATTATATATATATATATATATATTATAATATGATATATAGTATATTATATATACCTAAGTATATATATATATATATTTTATTCAATATATTTATATAATTATATATAGTTTATAAATATTATATATATTCAGATATATATATATATATATTATATATAATCATATAGTATATATATATATATATATATATATATATATATATATTATAGTATATATATATACATATATATATATTTATATTCTTTATTATATATATAATATTATTATGAATATATATTATATATATATATATATATATTTATATATATATATAATTTATATATATATATTATATATATATTATATATAATATATATATATATAGTTATATATTATAAATATATATATCTATATATTATATATATATATATATATATTATATATATTATATTATTATATTGTAAATATATAATATATATATATATATATATATAATATTATATATATAAATATATATATATAGTATTATATATATATATAATATATATATATATCTTATATATAAAATATATATATATATAATAATATATATATATACATATATATATATATATATATATATATATATCTTTGTCTTCCACTTTTTTTTCAAAATTATTTGTGGGATAGAGGGGGCCAACTTAAGAATAAAAGCCACAACACACACACACACCCCACACACACACACACACATCACTGTACCAAACACAGCACACAATCACCCCACACACCACGATATATGCAACATAACAATGTTTTCACATTTATAAAGCTAACATAGGCATCACCTGAACTAATAATATAATGGGCAACGACAAACCTAACATACCTTAAGCATGAATAAACTGCCAGAGAGATGCATAAAGACCCATCTCGGGGTACCCCGAAGAGGGGTGTAAGCGGTTTACATTAAGGGCAAAAGCCGCAAAAGGGCTGCGCCCTAACCCGTTTCACATGCTGGTCACAAGAATCACCCCCCTTCGGGTCCCCGAGAGGGTTTTAATGGCATCTCTCTGGGGTGATCTACCAAGTAGTGCTTACAGTGCTTACAGGTGCTACCTATCGCCTGCTGTATGATGCGCTTGTTGGCCCTAAAGTCTTCAGTTTGATTGGATATTTTCTGAAAGGCGCGGGTGCCTAAATATGGTAAGGCTAAAAATATATTTCAGTTTACCTCCTGGAAAGTGTTAGGTGTTACTATTGCTTAATGTTTTATAATACCATTCACTACGTTTGCAATTATTCGTTGGGGTTTATGATAGTTTAGGTTAAGGTTATTGAAGAATATTGTTAAATATTATATGTAATGTAAAACTTTGTGTTAACGTTGAAGCATCATTTCCGTTGGTTCAGTGATAATTAGACAGGGTTATGATAATTTTTTGCTAAATATTTACCATGTTAATGTAAAATTAGTGAGTGAAATGTTTAGAGACAGTGCTTGAAAAAAGTTTGAACCTTAGGTTTGCGTTTCTTGTATGCTATGTTAGTTACTTTCTGTTGTTAAGTATGGAACTTTGCTAGTTAGCAGTTTATCGTTCTTTTAAGGTATGTTTAGGTTGTCAGTTGTACCATTATATCTTAGTTAGGTTGTTTTGCTATGTTGGCATTTATTAATGTGAAGAACATTGGTTACTTTAGCCATATATTCGTGCGTGTGTGTGTGTGTGTGTGTGTGTGTGTGTGTGTGTGTGTGTGTGTGTGTGTGTGTGTGTGTGGTCATTTATTCTTAGTTTCATTACAATAGTTAGGTTGGATACGTTAAATCTTTGTTAACTGATTACTATGTTAACTTTAAAATTATATTGATATGTTAAAGATAATGCCTTAACAAAGTGTGAATAGGGTTAACTGTTTTGTGTATTGCTATGTTAGTTACTTTACTGCTGTTAAGTATGGAAATTTGTTAATGTTTGCAGTTTATTCGTGGTTAAGGTATGTTAGGTTTGTCATTGTGAAGTATATTCTTAGTTCAGGTGATGCTATGTTAGCTTTATTAATGTGAAAACATTGTTACGTTAGCATATATTCGTGTATGTGTGTGTAGGTGTGTGTGTGTGTCATTTAATCTTAGTTTGTTACAATAGTTAGGTTAGGATACGATAAATCTTTGTTAAATATTACTATGTTAATGTGAAATTAACATTGATATGTTAAAGATATGCTTGAAAAAGTGTGAATAGGTTACGTTTTTGTATGTTATGTTAGTTATTTTACTGTTGTTGATTGTGGATCTTTGGTAATGTTAGAGTTTATTCGTGCTTAATGTGTGTTAGGTTTGTCGTTGTACATTATATTCTTAGTTCAGATGATGCTATGTTAGATTATTAATGTGAAACCTTTAGTTACGTTAGCATATATTCGTTGATCAGTGTATAAAGAACTTGATTTTATGTTATGTTTATTCAAAAAGTGTGAATAGGTTACGTTTTTGTATGCTATGTTAGTTACTTTACTGTTGTTAAGTGTGGAACTTTGTTAATGTTAGCAGTTTATTCGTGCTTAAGGTGTGTTTGGTTTGTCGTTGTACTTTATATTCTTAGTTCAGGTGATCGCCTATATTGCTTTTATTAATGTGAAACTTTGTTAACGGTTAGCAATATTTCGTTGATCAGTGTATAAAGAACTTGATTTTATGTTATGTTTATCCAAAATTATACTCGAAATGTGACTTGAAACAATAGATCACTAGATCAATAGATCATAGGATGGTGGGAGGGAGGGTGGAGGGGAGGGGAGGGTGGTTTGATTTACTGATTTACTGATTTACTGCTTTAGGGTGTGTAAAGATGCAAATTTTTTACGTTTAAACAGAGAAAAGCATAAAAATTTTAGTAAAAAAAATAAATTAAGAAAATAAATAAAAAATAAATAAAAATTTGAAAATAAATTAAAAATTAAATTGAAAAAAAAATTAAAAACAAAAGAATAAATGTAAAATGAAACTTACAAAATAAAATAGCAAACAATATATTTTAGTTGACGTTTATAAAAAGAAAACGAGAGTTTGAAAATAGAAAACGGATTATCTTTGTCATGTGTGTGTGTGTGTGTGTGTGTGTGTGTGTGTGTGTGTGTGTGTGTGTGTGTGTGTGTGTGTGTGTGTGTGTGTGTGTGTTTGCGTGTGTGTGTGTGTCGTGTGTGTGTGGTGTTGTGTGTGTGTGCGTGTGTGTGTGTGTGTGTAGACATTTATTCTTAGTTCATTACAATAGCTAAGTTAGGATGCGATAAATCTTTGTTAAATATTGCTATGTTAATGTAAAATTAATATTGATATGTTAGAGATATGCTTGAAAAAAGTGTGAATAGGTTACGTTTTGCATTTAATGTTAGTTACTTACTGTTGTCAAGTATGGAACTTTGCTAATGTTAGCAGTTTATTCGTGTGTGTGTGTGTGTGTGTGTGTGTGTGTGTGTGTGTGTGTGTGTGTGTGTGTGTGTGTGTGTGTGTGTGTGTGTGTGTGTGAATAATATAAGTTATGATAAGTTTTGATAGGTTATGTTAAATAATTTTACTATGAATTTTTTTCAAAGAACTTATTTTGTGTTATGTTATCCAAAATATGACTGGAATCAATAGATCAATTGATCAATAGATCAATAGATCAATAGATCTATAGATCACGGATGGGTGGGTGGGTGGTTGGGTGGGTGGTGGGAAGTTCAGTTTGATTTACTGATTTACTGATTTACTGCTTTAAGGTATGTAAAAACGTAACAATTTT
>JABUQX010027854.1:35000-40996 GCA_015478945.1 Trachelipus rathkii
TTATTATTATTATTATTATTATTATTATTATTATTATTATTATTATTATTATTATTATTATTATTATTATTATTATTATTATTATTATTATATTATTATTTTATTATTATTATAGCCTGGCAAAAGTACCGGGTTTCTAATCTAGAGAGAAATTTCCTAGAGAAGGAATGAATTTTGTTTCTGTTTTTTTTTTTTTTTTTTTTTGAGGGGGGGGGTTTCTTTTCTAAATGGTAGTAAAACAGAAACATATATTTTTTATTTTGTTTGAAGGAGAGAGAGGAGGAGAGAGAGAGAGAGAGAGAGAGAGAGAGAGAGAGAGAGAGAGAGAGAGAGAGAGAGAGAGAGAGAGAGAGAGAGAGAGAGAGAGAGAGAGAGAGAGAGAGAGAGAGAGAGAGAGAGAGAGAGATGAAATTATATGTAAGGTTATTCTGGACTTAATTATACAATGCAATGTGAATAGGATAATTTGCATATTCTTTATTTTACATTCTATTTATATGGTTCTGGTGATGCTTTCAATTAATTTATATTTAAAACCACCATTGTTTAACATTATTCATGTACTTTCGTTTTAATGTAACCCTGTATTTTCACATTAATAAAAGATAAAATATAATCCCTTTAGTGGTCATGTTTCTCTTTCCAATAATATTTTTTTTCGTTTTTGAGCTTGAAAAATAAATATTGATGGAATTTCAGTAATAGATTTTGGTCCCACTCGAATTACTCTAAGCCCTGAAGTGTCTTGTGTAACTGGAATACAAATATAAGAAAGTACTTTTAAATATGAAAGGCTGACCTTTTTGTTTTAAAATGATTATAAAAGCTTAAAATACTAAAACATATTTAACAAAATTGATAATTAGTTATACAATTTGGTTTATCTTATTTCTCAATACATGGATTTACCCTTCTTGAGATCTCCAGATCATTACCTTCGTTATTTTAATCAGTTAAAAAATAAAAATAAAATTTATTAGTATATTTAATCAGTTTGCAAATTGAGTCATCTCAAGTAGATTAAACTTTTGATATCTAATTAAATTCATTATCGAATTTTGATTTGAGATGAATAAATTTTAGGAAACTAAAAGCCTCAGTATATAATTAGTCAATGGCTTATAATAAAGCATTTGTTCTAATTATATATCAATAATTCAACACAGTTGCTAAGGTAAGGATTCCGAAAAATGTATTAGTCGTTTTAATCTTTTATCTTGATCGCGTTTGTTGGAATGAAGGATTTGTGCAGTTCAAGCATTTTATCAATGAGTTCTTGAGTAAAAACTAATTTCGAAACAGTGGAATATCACCTGACTAACTCTCATCCTGACCCCTTTGTTGCTGTCTGATACCCAGATATCAAAGAATTCATTCTTTATCTCTTTTTAATAAATCTAGCCATCTTATTCCATAATTGAGTATGAAGGGTCCTATGTGCCTTCGTAAGCATTAGCACTCTCGTAACACGTCTTGAAAATTTCTTATCTTCTAACTTATATGTTCTACATCCTAAAATCTATCTTCCTTCTACTACAATAATCTTGTGCTTCTGATACTGTTCTCCCAATAGAATTGATTTTCTTACCTTTTTCGGATACCTCACCGCTGCTCAAGAGACTGTTACATTTTCTTATCCAAATACTGAAATTTTCTATTAAGGAGGTTTAAATGCTCACAAAACTGAATGGTTGGTATCCTCTCATCCAGATTAAGAAGGGGAGGAGGCCAAATCATTTAGAATTATTAACATTCTAGAGCAACAGACTAGGGAGTCTACATATATTTCGGATGGTCCCAACCAATTCTAGAACACCTCACTATTCCTTCTATCTATATACTGTAAATTTGCCATCTTCTCTCGTATTGGTAAACCTTGACCACAACTCTATATCTTAATTTTCATGCTTTCTCAACAACATCTCCATGTCCTAACTGTACTTCTTTTCTTTAATCTTGTGCGACTTTCTGAGGCTTTGTGCCTCTTCTACATTATCTATTGCAGGAATGATTGCTTAGGATTTGAAAACGCTTCAGCTTCTGCCAATAAAGTGGGGCCGTAATTGCTGATGGGATGAGCAGGCTCATTCTCTCTTCGTCTAAACCTTTCTCACGCCAAAATCTATAGTTCGATAGTGCTTGCAGTCACGTAATTCAGGCTAGAGAAGTGACGTAATGGAAAACTTCTTTTTCTCCTATCACGCTTACTATTATTTTCAACTCGGAATCGTTGTAGGGATATTCTTGACATTTGACTTTTATTCAACCAATGTAGATATTTAAATATTTATTATTTTCTACAGAAAATCAGCTATCAGAATTATAAAAAGCATGGACGACTACAATATTTCTAATATTTATACCCAATTTAATCTATACTAAACGTACTAAAATTTACTTATTATTATTATTATTATTATTATTATTATTATTATTATTATTATTATTATTATTATTATTATTATTATTATATTATATTATTATTATTATTATTATGCCATTATTATTACTATTTATTATTATCACTATTATTGGATATTATTATTATTATTATTTAGCTGGTTATTACATGTTACCATTATTATTGGTATTATTATTATTATTATTATTATTATTATTATTATTATTATTATTATTATTATTATTATTATTATTATTATTATTATTATTATTATTATTATTATTATTATTAAATTTATGAAGTAAATATTTGTAAATATACAGATTGATTTTGCAGCAAAAAGAGTGGGTAAGGTAACTTTGTTGGCGAAGCGATTCCTAGTATAGAGGGATCAGGTTTTATTCATTTTGGCGAAGTTCAGGTACTCTTTGAAATAGGTTCGCGGGAGTCAAACTTTGGTTCAACAATTCTCTTCAACAAAAATGCTTAAGTACTGTGTCTGTGCTGATCCGTCCCCTGGATTCAATTTCGATTTGAGCGACTCGCCTCTGGAACGACCCCAGTAATCACTTTCCTCATTGAATTAATCTTAAAGTGTATCATCACTATCACGGTTGTCCGGATCACTTTCTTCAGGTTGCCACGCCGAAAGTTTCCACCGATCTAGTTTAGGTGGTACACATAACGACCTAACGCCAGACCTTTTTGGCTCCAGCATTGATGCCCGTTCTTACGGTACTTGCAGGCTTATAATCCCACTTAAATTCCTATGGTAATAGATACGACACTCCTTTACTGTTAATTGATTAATTTATATAATTACAACTATTAACTTGCCAATAGCAGTAGACTCCTTTTCAGTTTTTAAGCTGCTAGCCTGTTGAGAGCCGTAGACTTCTTTTATAAATTTTGAGACTGCTAGCTTGTTAATTAGCAGCCGTAAATTTCTTCTGCTAGCTTATTAACAGCAGTAAATTCTTCTAATAGACTTTTACTGCTAGCTTTTTAACGAAAGAGAAATTTTCTGACTTTTCAACGTTAGCCTGTTAGCACGTCAGTTAATTTCTTCTTATAGATTTTTCTCCTTGGTTCTCCTGCTGACAAATCTTCCTGGCCTCTTGGCAAAAAGGAAAAATATCAACAGAATAGAGGAAAGCAGTAATCTGTTTCACACGTAAGTAGGGAGATAGAAGAAAATACGGAAATTATAGAGGAATAGTATTGCTGATGGAAGTGAGTAAAATACATGATAGGATCATGGAAATAAGATTGAGGATGGAGGTCGAGGCCAAGATTAGAAAATAACAGCAAGGTTTCAGAACAAGAAAAAGTAGGGCAGACCTGATATTCTGCAGGAAGATGCTAATTTAAAAAAACTATAGCATAATGGTAAAACATGTTCGGCATTCATAGTCTTAGAAAAGCCATTCGACAGAATAAAGAGAGAGAGACTATGGAGTGTTAGAAGACCCGGCGTATGACATACCGGAAAGATTGATAGCAACCATTAAAAGTATGTACGAAAAACCAATAAATATGATTAGAGGAACAGGATGAGAGAGGTGGGTTGAAGTGAAACGGGGGTTAGACAAGGACGTGTACTGTCACCGTTGCTTTTTGTACTTTACCTGAACAGTTGTCTTGAAAGGATATGCATAAGGAAGAATAGGAAGCATACGTTGGTTTATGCTGATGATGCGGCAGAGATGACATCAGGAGCTCAAGACCTGCAAGAAGCTGTGAATAAGTGAAATGAGGTGCAAGAGTCAATGGGCATGAGGATAAACAGAGAGAAAACGGAAGTGATGGTGATAGCAAGAAAGAGGGAAGAGACAGTAGTGAACATTGAAGAGACAAGGCTTAAGCAAGAGAATAGATTTAAGTATCTGGGCGTGTATTTGATGATCAAGGAAGACAAGATGACGAATTAAAAGAAATAGCAAGAAGATTCTCACAGAATTTGGGAATGTTGTACCCGTTACTAAAGGAGAGAGGGATACCAATATAAATAATGATGATAAGTCAATCAACTGGTTTAAGTCAGTAACTTATGGTGAGAGCAAGAAAAGCTAAGATACAGTAGTGAACATTAAAGAGACAAGGCTTAAACAAGAGAATAGATTTAAGTATCTGGGCGTGGTATTTGATGATCAAGGAAGGCAAGATGACGAATTCAAAGAAATAACCAGTCACTTATCGGAATAGCATTTAAATGAAATGTTCTTATTACATAATAATGGTAAGTTAGTAACAACTAAGTAGTAAGTTAATCACAAACTCTCGACCTTCGTACCTATTGACGAGGCTGTAAACCATAGCTCTCTAACATAGTTTTTCTGTAAACCGTGAGTAACAACTAAGTAGTAAGTTAATCACAAACTCTCGACCTTCGTACCTATTGACAAGTAACATCTTTAGACCGGAGATAATATAACAATCCTAAAAGGGATTATTAATAAAAGAACGGTTAAAACAAACCGATCTAATTAAGCTACTTGTAAATTAAAATTGATCTATGGTCTCTTGGCTTGTTCTCAAAAGGTTTTTAATTTTTATATATCTCCTTTCTTTAGGTAAACAAAAGGAAATCTTAAAATTAAGTACAAATGTAAAATAGTTTATCCTTTAACAAAATAATAGAAAACGCATAATAATTAATAAAGAAAATGTTTGATAAATTAAAACTTTCTAGTATTTAATCTAGATTTTAATGCAAAAAGTTTAATAAAGCAAATAAAGTGTTTCCTAAGTAAATAGGGTTAATACTGCAACTCTATTTAGAATAAAAATAAAGTGTTTCCTAAGTAATTAGATTTTAGCGTTCAATTCTTACTAATTTAATAAATATATACATATAAAGAGAATAATTTTTATCAATTATTAGCATTAGCAGACGAAACCACTCAAAATTCCAAATGAATTACCCCAAATATTTTAATATAAATCATTATCCCTTACTATTTGTAAAACTTACAAAATTGCTCAAAAGTTCATGGCTATTAATCTTTGCTTGCCGATGAATTAATTTATAATATTTACCTATTAGATTTTTATATTCTATAAGTACAATACTTACAAATTTAGTAGACTGGCAATTCTGATCAAGTGATGTGACGCGAGATTAACAGCTCTGATTTTGAATGGAAGTAAATGGTAAACAAAAATACAAATGTTTCGATTTCAATCAAAAAGTTTTAATAGAAAAATCTGATATCTTACATAATACCCGAACTAATTTAAAAACTTTTTAAATGAAAATGAACAACATTATTAAGTTATTAATTTTTCTTCACAATGTTCATGATCCTTTGAATAATAATAATAATAATAATAATTATTATAATAATAATAATAATAATAATAATAATAATAATAATAATAATAATAATAATAATAAAAATAATAATAATAATAAAATAACAATAATAATAATAATAATAATAATAATAATAATAATAATAATAATAATAATAATAATAATAATAATAATAATAATAATAATAATAATAATAATAATAATAATAATAATAATAATAATAATAATAATAATAATAATAATAATAATAATAATAACAATAATAATAATAATAATAAT
>JABUQX010027855.1:0-2500 GCA_015478945.1 Trachelipus rathkii
TCCGTCTGGCACGCCCCTTCTGCGAAGGGGCGTCAAAAATCAAGGCAAAAAAAGGTCAAGGCCAAAAAAATTACAAGGCCAAAAAAATTAAAAGGGCTAAGCCCCTAAAGATGGCCCGAAAATAGGGGGGAGATACGTACGACGGATGCTTCGGATCCGTCTGGCGTGCCCCTGCTACGAGAGGGGCATCAAAAACTACAAGGCCAAAAAATTTGGGTGGCCAAAAAAAAAATTACAAGGCCAATTACAAGGCCAAAAAATTTGGGTTGCCCAAATTTTAGGGTGGGGCAAAAGAGGCCTAAGGTTAACAAGGTCACGGTCAAAAAAGGTTAAGGGCTGGTAATGGGTATATATATATATACAAACGCTTACAGAAAAGCCTCCCTACTACTGAGGATGTTGAGGATTTCTACATTTGATTAAATGCATATAAAATAAATATTTTTTGTCATCTTTATCATGGGAGTTTATGGGAATAATTGTAATTTTGAATTTCGATTTCTGTATATATATATATATATATATATATATATATATATATATATATATATATATATATATATATATATATATATATATATATATATATATATATATCTCTTTATATATATATATATATATATATATATATATATATATATATATATATATATATATATATACAGTATATATATATATATATATATATATATATATATATATATATATATATATATATATATATATATATATATATATATATATATATATATATATATATATATATATATATATATATATATATATATATATATTTATATATATATATATATATATATATATATATATATATATATAATAAATAATAATAATAATAATAAAAAAAAAAAAACAAAAATAATAACTAATAATATCTATATATATTTATATATATATATATATATATATATATATATAATCTAGAGCCGTGTGCGTGGAAGCAAGAAATGAAGCGGAGAGAGTGAATAGGAGGGCAAAGGATTAGGTGGCTTAGAAACGAGCAAAGGAACTGATAGATGATATGAAAGAAAGCAAAAAGATTTTTAGATTGGCAAGAACGTATAGAGGAGCGAAGAGTAGAGTATGTAATATCAAAGACACAAATGGAGAAACATTGGTAAGCGGAGAAAAAACAAAAGGTGGATAGAGTACTTTGATGAGTTGTTGAATGTGGAAGTGCAGTCGGAAGAGGAAGGAGAGAGAGGAGTAGGAGAGAAACGTGAAGGGAGAAGAGGAGGAGGAGGTAATAACGGAGGAGGAATTTGAGGAGGCGTTAAGGAAAATGAAGAGCGGAAAAACTCCTTGTGAGGATGGGATAAATATTGAGTTGCTGAGGGAGGGAGAAGAGGGGCTGAAAGCCTTGATGCTGAGATTTCTAAACAGGTGTTGGGTGGTGAGTAAAGTGCCGGAAGGTTGGGGAAGGTCAATAATAGTTCCCATTTATAAAGGTAAGGGGGACGCAGGAAATTGTAAAAATTATAGAGGAATCTCACTAATGGATCACATGGCGAAGTTATATGAAAGAATATTAGAAAGAAAATTAAGATAAAAAGAAATAGAGCCAGATTGGGTGAAGAGCAGTATGGGTACAGAGGTGGTAGAAGTACTACAGATTAAATGTTTCCATTAAGAATGATACAGTAAAAGACATGGAATACAATAAGAAGGCATATATTGCCTTCATAGACTTGAAGAAAGCATTTGATTCTGTACCCAGAGAGAAGCTGTGGAGAGTTCCGGAGAGGGATTATGAAGTTGGATGCAGATTGATAAAGGCAGTAAGAAGTACATACGTGAATAGCATAAGTAATGTAAGAACAGGATATAAAAACGAGGAATGCTTTGAGGTAAAAACTGGAGTAAAGCAGGGTAGTGTGTTGTCGCCGATACTGTTTATAGCGTATTTCGACACAGTCATAAGAGGTGTAAAAGAGACTATAGAAAGGGATTGACGGAGACATCATGGTATATGCAGATGATTTGGCGTGTTGGAGTAGAGATGGTGAGAGGTTGAAGCAAATGGTGCTGTGTTTCGCAGAAAAGTTGAGAGAAACAGGATTGAATATGAATGTGGAGAAGATAGAAATAATGGTAGTAAGCAGGGAGGAGGAGGATGAGTTGATAGTGGAGGTAGTCGGTAGAGAGATTAAAAATGTGGATAGATATAAATATCTAGTAAGCACCTGGAAGAGAAGGGGGGTGTGCAAAGAAAATTATGAGTAGGATTGAGCAGTATGGCAGGACTGTAAGAGCAGTATACCCCATCTTGAAAGATAAATATATTAACAAAGAAGTGAAGAGAGCAATATAAGAGGGAGTGTTGACGCTGATACTGTTGTATGGGGCGGAGACATGGAGCATGACAGGGAGAGAGGAGAGTAGAATTCAAACAGCGGAGATATATGTCGAGGACAGTGACTGGAAGACGGGAAAGGACAGAGTGAGAAACAGGACAGTGAGAGACGTGGGTGTGAAACATGAT
>JABUQX010027855.1:5000-40000 GCA_015478945.1 Trachelipus rathkii
TTATAGAAATACTGAAAGTAGCAATCTTGTAGAGTGACTTAGAGTACGAATATGTGCTTTAACTTCACGTCTGAACTTGTTACCTGAAATGATTTGATTGACTGTGTTATCCCCATACAACGCTGACCACAAGTCAGGAATTCCAGTCCCATCAATAAAAATTACAATTGCATGTATTGCAAAAGCTGTGTACAACTCGCCCGGTCGCACAATCCAACAGTGATGATCAACTCATGACATAATTAGTTGTTGAACTGGCATATAAAGTTGTGATCTTTCATGGGGTTTCTGTTGGAAATAGGGTCCAGAGGGGGTCTTGCAGCCTTAGATATTAGTGTTTGGCTGGTGGGGAGGGTTTCCCTAGATTATTTAGATCGTACTAGGTTCTCAGCTACTTGCAATGCCAGGAGATCCAGGCAGTTTTTGTATTTCTTTGGGTGACATTTGCTCTAGTTTTCTGAAAGTGCTAAGGGGGACCTGTGAGGTCTCCAGGAAGCCCTAAAACACATCAAGTAAGTAAGTAAATAAGATCCAAGTCAGAGTCAAAACACATTTGGAAAATTATTATTGGTAGCTTGAAGTTAACAAAAGATTTTTTTTTTTTTTACCCACAAAAATAGCCAAGTTATAAATTAAAGGCTATAAGACCACACATTAAAATATTTGTATTTATTATTGCCACATGTTGGGTGAGGAAGGTTAATTAAACTGAATGATCATTGGGGCTAGCAGGTATTATCAGTAGAACACATACCTGTGCCTTCCTTTCCAGGACATCCAGTAAGCTGAATCAAAGGCTGACCATATTGGTATGTGTATGGTTCCCTTCGTTTGATCCAATGCATCTGACAGATCATCTGGACTTTTTATGTCATATGTTTCTTGTGATTCACTTTGTAATTCAGAATATGTTGGGTGTTCTCATGACCACTTTACACATTTGCTCAATAGCCACGCCTTGTCTTGAGAAAATATTGTGATAGATCTGCTTTGGTTGAACATAGTACTTTTTTCTTAAAAGTTGAATTTACTGGCATAATGTTCTTTGGACCTTTGTATTCCATTAAAGTGGTCATACATTGAGGAAGAATTGTTAATGAATAATTTGTCGCTGGACCTGAAACTACTGTCATTTCAGATTGGTTTTCAGATAGGCTAAGTACTCTTGGTAGCAGACCATGACTGTTCCATGTAGAGTTCCTTTACTATTGGGAGTATCTTTGAAGAAATCTAAATATTATCTGCTGTGCAATACATAAACCTCCCTCTTACAAAATCATGTGGAATATATACTCAACCATTTTCATACATTCAGCGCATAACCTCTTTTGCTACTGATGTCTCTAGGCACAGAACTTTGCTGTATTCAACTGAGTAACCTATACTATGCAAAAGAATTTACTGCAAGTATTGGAATAAACTATTAAACCAATACTTAGTTGTAGTGGATAGTCACAAGTGTGCTTGATCATCTTCGTAGTTTCATTTTTTGTTTACTGTACACGTACATCATAGCTTCATTTTTTGTTTGCTATGTATAACAATACAAAAGGATGTACTGTAACTTTATCATTGACCCAGTGGAAAGCCTGACTGGCATCTTGTACAATAAAGGTATAATTTTCAGAAAATTTACCAAGTATTATCCATTCATTATGAGATAGATTACTTTTAAGTTCTTTAAGGTAATTGGATTGAGCTTGTGCAATAAAATGATGCCTTGTTAATTCATAAGCTTTCTTGGCCAATAATTTTATGAAATCTGTATTTTGTACTGTTTTAACTAAATTTGATCTGTCTGTATATATCCATTGTGAATATGTAATCGATACACTCATGTCCAGATTTTTAATTGTTTTGTACACTTAAGGGCTCCCGGTTTGGGGCCGAAAATGGTGAAAAATGAAAAATTAGGAATCATATCTAGACAATGATATACAGCAGTTATGCAGTTCGTTATTTAAGAAACTCTTTGTTTATTAATTAAATTGTTTTTTGCATTTTTGTTGTTATTGGCTGGCAACTGTTTATTTCATTTAAGTATTATTTATTTACCATTTACAAATGCATAATAAGGATTATATATATATTTGCACTTTTTTCTCTTTTATTTTCAGACCTGTCAGTGACATTGAACTCTTAGATAACTGATTATCATTTAATTCAATAAAATCCCAAAAACTTTGTTATCTAGGCAGTCAGTAAGTAAGCATTTTATATTCGGGAATGGAAATGAACTTCAGAGTAATGTCTTACCATCTAATCTACAAGTTGGGAGATAATTTGTACTGTTAAAGGGAGTCCCATTATCAAACAATGACATTCTTTGTAAGATGGCAGATAAATTGCTGGAATTGTGGAGACTTGCATCAATACCTGCTATTGCCAAGATGTCTGTGATGATTAAATTGAAAATATTTATTGAGAAAGTTGCACACATCAAATGTTTGAAAACCAAAACACTTATCGAGACATTCACTGCTGCTTTACAAGAATTATTTGACATTAGTGCCTGCAAATGTCCAACTGTTTCTCAGGAAATTTCTGACTTTCATATAGCTAACTGCCGAGGAACTCATGTCTTGTGTAACTACTCGAAAGAAAGCAAAGTACCAAAAGAAGAATTAGAATTCTTACTGTACTAGAGAAATGCTCAGAGAATGGTAATCAGTAATGTAGATATTACTCATTCATGACAAATAGCAAAAAAGAGAGGAATGAAAGTTGAAGGAGCAGGAAAGTATGCATAAAGAACTATTGACATACACCAAGAACCACAATGTAGCACTGCTGATTCAGCACTGGAGAAGAAACACCTCCATCAGACTATGACAATTTCCCCACTAACTGAATGACAATATCCTTACTGAACCTAGCAATGGAAGCCAACAGTTTTGGTATCTCTGATAGAGCTACATCTGCAATTGCTTCACTTACTTTGCTTGATTTAGGCATTGTTAACAAAGAAAACAGTGATTTCTTATAGACCGGAGGGTAAGATTAGAAGAGAGACGGAAGTTGCGTAAATTTTTGCAGATGTTAGATTCAGAAAGCTATGGAAATGTGAAAGGCATATGTTTTGATGGGCGGAAAGACAGAACATTAGTGAAAATAAATAAGGGTGGAAGGTGGTACAAAGATGTAATTAACAAACATTACGTAGTGAGAGGTGAACCAGGTAGAGAATACTAAACCATTTGAGCTAAGGACAGGAAAGGCATTTGACATGGCACGAAGCATACTATCTTACTCATAGTGTATACCAACAGGGAAAACACAGGGAAAATGAAAAGTGTGTAGGGAAAACAGGGAAAATAAAATTATCCAATTTATATCAGGCATCATTTTTGCTTAACCCCTAAAGAAGTATTGTGAAGCACATATTGACTTTGAAATTCTCTTAAAAAGAGAGATCTTAAGGAAGCTCAGTTGGCTCAAGGGATGTTAGAAAGGTTTTTTGTCTTTGAAGGAGGAGGAAAGTAAAGAGCACAAGAATATCATTCATGATTCTCCTCATCCTAGTACTTAGAATTTCAATTGTTGATAAGTTCCAATATGGAGTAAAATTAAGTAAAAGATTTATATATATATCAACTTTTTCTTCGCCTAAGAATTTATACTTCTTGAGTTATTGAATCTTTGTAATATTTTTATTAAAATTTATTCATCTGCAGTATCAGCGCATTTAACTAATTTCTCTTTTTTATTTTACAGAATTGAATTAATTTGTATTATATAATAATATTTAAATATTAGATGGCAAAAAACTATTATAAAGCCAGTTTTAATTTACAATGGCTAGACTCGCATCCAGAATGGTCAAATGGCTCAGAGAAGCGAAATCGGAACATTACGCTTTCTGCATCTACTGCAAGAAAGAATTTTGCCTTTCCAATATGGCAACAAGATCCATTAAAAGTCATGCAAGTAGCAAGAAACACCAGAGCATCACTAAATGCTTAAAATCCAGCTCGCGGGACATGATGAACAATTTTGTTAAGCAAAAAGTACTGGGTACTGTTCAATTAATTTCAAATAGTTGCAAACGACAATTCTGCATCAAGTTTTTGTTCTCAGGGAGCCTCAGTTAGTTTTACCTTGGATGTCTCTTTTACAGAAAGCTGAAATAATATGGTTTGACTGTTAATCAAGCTCATATTTCCAATAGAGTTTCTCTAATTGTTGCCAAAAGCAATTTAGTAAGATGCTTCCTGATTTGCAGATAGCTCAGTCCTTTGGTGTGAGAAAAGATAACTTTTCTATTTATGTGTATTTGGTTTAGCTCCCTACTTTACTAAAAATGCGAGGTGTATTGAGAAATACTTATATATCAACCTATGATGAGTCTTTAAATAAAATTGCACAAAGAACTCACAAAAGGATATACATGTGAAGTTTGAAGACTTAACTACGGGTCTCATAACCACTCGTTATCTTACTTCTCAGTTCCTTACTGACACTCGAGCTGAGAATCTTTTGGAAAATCTCAAGCAGGGGCTTGGGTCAGCTGTTGACATCATTAAAGTGACAAGTATTTCAATGGATGGACCTAATGTCAACTGGAAAATGTTGTCTGTTGAAAGCAGAATTAAATACCTGTTCCAAATCCAAGATTGATTGAATTTGGTAGTTGCTCTGCATATTGTCCATGGAGCTCTCAAAACTGGTCATAAAGCTACAAAGTGGGATTTATTAAAATACTTTCTTATTATTTATTTAACAGATTTTCCAACTAGAAGGGGAACATTCATGAAAATAACAGGCTCTGAAGAGTTTCCTGCTAAATTTTGTTTGACAAGATGGGTTGAAAATGTAAATGCCACAACAACAGCCATTTGATTGCTTCCATGACTTCGAAAGTACTTGGAAGAAGTTGGGGAATTGAAAAATTCAAAAGTGTTTGGAAAGGTGAAATCATATTTAAAGGATCCCTTATTACATGCAAAGTTGGGTTTTTCCAAGCAGTAGCTCGTCAGTTGGAAGGATTTCTATTGAAGTTTCAACGTTAAGACCCATTGATGCCCTTCTTGTATGATGATCTCAGTCACTTAGTTAAAACTATAATGAAGAGAATTCTAAAACCAGACGTTATTGTTCAGATGTCTCCAAAGTTTTAATGAAAATTAACTTTAAAGATAAAAAAAATTTCATTAATGCAGAAAATATGGACCTGTATCATACAGCAAAAGAGGGAATTAGGAATGCACCTCAAAGGCTGTAAACTCCAGAAATTTTAAAATTTAGAGAAGATTGTATATTATTCTTGCAAGTACTTATCCAGAAGTTAGTAGAAAGAAGTCCTCTTAAATATTCCATCACAAAAGCATTAAGTTGTTTGTCACTGAAGGTAATGCTTTCTAATAACTCTGAAAGAATTAATATAGCTATGTGTTGAAAAATTCATTGATATCAAGCGAATTGATGGTTCGACGGCTGATATAATCAAAGAGGATTATGAACTCTTGATATCTAATTCCTAATGTCCTTAAAACTCTGAAAAATTTTGATGAGAAGGAAGATAGACTGATCAACTTTCTTTCATTGAAATTTTAAAAAATGTAAACGTTCAAAAGAAACAAAAAACTTTGTAACACTGATTCTTTCTTTATTTCATGGGAATGCTTCTGTAGAGAGAGAGGTTTCTCGACAAACAAACATTGTCTACAAGAAAATTTGCGTGAATAGTCAATTGTTGCTAAAAGAGTTATTGCTGAAGAAATGAAAAATACTGGAGGGGTTGATTATTGTATTACAAATGAGATGATGTCATACTGCCACAATGCTTCTTCAGAGTATAAGGCATACTTAAAATGAAAACTATGTGCCAAAGAAGCAGAAACTCTGGAAGGTGCCAAAAAAAAAAAAAAAAAAAAAGGAAATTAGCAGCTGAGAGAGGGTGGGCTCTGGAGGGCTTTCATTTTTTCACTTTTCCTTATTGATAACAAAGATAAAATGATGTTTTTTATCATTTATTTTAGTCCAGGGAAAATTTTGGAGGAACAGGGAAAAAACAGGGAAAACACAGGGAATTTGAAAATTTCAACTTGGTATACACCTTGTTACTTGACAGAATAAATCAGGAGCAAAATATACAAGTAATTGGATGTGACAGTACAAATGTTAATACTGGATGTAAAGGTGGAATAATTCGGTATATTGAAAACAAATTAAAAAGCCATTGCAGCGAAGCATCTGTATGCTACATACAAATAAGCTTCCTTTGAGACATCTTTTTATACACTATGACGGAAAGGCAACTGGCCCATCAACGTTTAGTGGACCTATCAGTAATGCTTTAAAAACTTGTCATGAAGTTTTTATCTATCTCATTAAGAAAATCTCCCAGACATTCCAAATGATGATGTTGATGACCTCAGCTCTGATCTGTAATATCTGATGAAAATAATTTGCCCTATACGAAAAGGATTCATTGACCAAGATCTAGAGAAAAGGAAGCTGTGCCCCCTTAATAATTCTAGATGGATAACTAGCTAACAGGATCTGTTGTTACTATATCTCACAAAACTCTTCTTCCCCTGAATTACGGTCTAGTTTTCTTCATTGTAACAAACTATGGGCCCAACTGGTTTGATATCAAATTGAAACCATATCTCATTGATAACCCTAAGTACGTTTTCAATTCAAAAAAGAGATTGAATTATTTACTGCAAGACGTTTGAAATGTCATTAAGCCATATGTAGCGAACAATTCATATTTCGCACATTCAGAAAATGTTCTCTCAATGATGGCAGACTGTGATCGGGAACTGCGCAAACATGCAATACAAACAATAGGCCTACAGATCAGAAGTCAGAGAATTTCATCCACCAAACTTGAATCTAAATCCAACACACTGCAGTGAAATCATTTCTTTAAATTAAACTGATATTAGTGAACCACCATTAACTTCAAAACTTGTTGAAGAGGAACTTATACAACATGAAGAAAAATGCTTAGTGGTTGAACAATTCCCTATTTACACACAAGCAGTTGAACGAGCTGTGAAATTGGTAACTGATGCTTCATCTTCAGTGATATCACACAACTCCAGAGATAGATTCATTAGAACCAAAATTAAAAGTCACTCAGTTTTCCCATTGGTTGAAACAAAAAAGGATCTGAAGTCGCTTTTTAAGAAATAGTGTTTTGGAAAGTTTAGTTTCTTTTAATTATAGTTATTTAATGGATAAAGTTGTAGCTAGTAATAAGTCCGTAAATACAGCCATATTCATAATGTTATTGACAGTGTGTTATTTTCAGCATTTAATACATATACACTTGTACACTCAATGTACAGTCATTGTAATATATGTTTGTTTGTGTTATTTATGTATATATTTCAAAACGATTTCATGCTACAACAGTTTTGTAAATTATGCATGGTTCTGAAGTTTAAAAGCATTTATGTGATTTGCTTGCCACATTTGTGGACCCTATTCTTTTTCCTTGAATATGGGAGAGTTGAATAAAGGTATGGACTTGAAATTATTAATTATATCATTTTTAGGGTCCAATACAATAAAAAATGAGTTAGCCAAATAAATTTAAAAAAAAAAAAACCATTTTATATATATATATATATATACTATATATATATCTAATATATTATATTAAGTAATATATATTATATATATATATATTAATATATATAATAAATATATATATATATATATATTATATTATATATACCGTAATATATATATATATATAATATATCAGTTATAAATGCATTTATAATTTATTTTTATACCTTGATAGAATGACAAATTTTGAAAAACTAGTAGGCCTACATAAATATAAATTTCTATTCCTTTAAGCAATAAATTGTAAGTAGCCAAACTGCCTTATTATAAAATATATAGGGAACTTCCAGTTTCTGTAACTTCATTAGGAATCAATAACTTTGTTGTATTTTTCTGTCTGTTGGCTACTTGTTATTGGTTACCTACACTTTAGTACTTAAATAACTTGATTGTCTCCTTCACATAGGAACGCAGTATTATTTTTCAATAGTCGCAGTTCGTGTTGATCGTCAGGTCATTTGGTCGACATTTGTAAGTCCACTGAACTCATGATTAATATCCATGTTAGGGTCTTGAAGGACTTTGCCACAATTTTATGTGCTTTAATAGAGGATGGACACCTCATGTATCTCAGACTTCCTTGTGCTCATATGTATTTAAAATATTTTTTATGGTATATACCGTCAAAAAGATCTTTAAATATATATGATAATATAGAATTATATAATATATTATAATATATATATATATATATATATATATTATAATATATATATATATATATATTATATATTATATATATATATACCGTATATAATAATTATATTTAATGAAGATTATATATAATATATATAAATATTATATATATAATATAATAGTGTTATTTTATTTATTATATATATATAAAAAATATTATATATATTATATAGTATATATATATAATACTATATAATATATTATAAATACAATCTTATTGCCTAATTATTAATAAATAAATAAATAAAGAAATAATTAAACAAGAAAGTTAAATGCAAATAAATTAGTTAATAAACACGTAGGAGAGCACTCGTACAAACAGTAAGAAAATATTTTTGCGAATAAGCTTATATATATAAAGAAAATAAATAAATAAATAAATAAATAGATAAATAAATAAATAAATAACTAAATAATAAATACACTAGTATAACTGACCACATCCTCCATCACATTTCTACATCCTCAAATATTCATGTACAAACAATAACTTATCATTTATATTCAATTGTTACCCAAGTATATATTTGTAAATAAAACTTCCCTTTAAGGAATAATAAGTGCAAATATAAAGTAATATTTTATATTTTGTTATTAAAATATTTCATTCCACTTCAAAGTAGTATTAACATTAGCTACTAGCTTTTATGTTTAACATTATTACATTTAAATAAATTAACTAGCTACAATATAAAGAATAAAAAATAATGAAGAAGAACTTAATTAGCCAAAAAGTTAAAATAAAAAAGCTATACTCAAACATACATATCTAAATATACTCCTTAAATAGATATTCATCAATACTCAAATTCAACTTCACAATGTGAGCGAAAACTTAAACTTCACTATCACTTGCGAAGACTGTTCCTTTTGGGGTTTACGTCCCTACCTAACTAACTATAATCGCTCTCTTTCGATCGAATGAAGAGTGCTGCATAATTATTTTGCCGTGCAAATGCACTGATTAATAATGACAACCTGGCAATTTCATGCCACCGGGGCTGAAAAGATCTCTCTTGGCAGCATCTCATGTTTCGGGTACGGAGCCTATCTCCTTTTTCACAGACTGCAGCCATGAATTATCTTTGCTGCTTAGATGACGTTCTTCTTCAGTTTTTTACGATAGTTTCCAGGTTATCTTGAAGTGACATGAATCAATTGGCATTTCGGCCATGGAACTTATCAAAGTCTTATACATATCCAAATCCTCTATCTTCATAGGCTTTATTTGCTGAAAACCACCATTCCGTCCTAATCACTGCTGTTGCAGGAGGTTGCAAGATAAGCGTTTCCACTTCTGTCTTTTTTTTTTTTTTTTTTTTTTTTTTTTTTTTTTTTTTGGCAGCGAGACTCCTCGGTATAGCATTTTAATCATCAGAGTGTTCCCATCGGAGGTCCATTTTGGTGGGGTTTCACTAGCTAAGAATCCTTATTAGATACCTTTTTATTTATTATTTTTTTTACAGTTGCTCCCCTGCCGTCACGGGCAAACCTATTCAGATGGTCTGAACGCCCTCAAAAATCCACTCAATCGCAAATTACGCAATAAGCTCAGACGCAGCTTAAAGTAGGGAAATTAAATGTAGGAACACAGATTATGAAAATTCCAAGAACAGGAGTAAGAAAGAAAAAGCAACCGCAGCTAACCATCGGAGTTCATAACATCTACACGAAAACTCAGGTGCCGACAACAGCACCCCTTGTCTAACAGGGCTCAAAAAGGTGGGTACGCGATTGGGGGATGTTCCCTCACACTTGCGCTACAGTCTATAAAAGGATAAACACACGTCACCCGCACAATATAAAGTTGGTCAAGTGAACTGGAAAGAAAGGACAACTTATAAGTCTTTTGGCCTTTGACTCGACCCTCCAAAAGCCGGATGAAACCAGAGCCCCCGCCCCCACAGATATGAGAGCATACTCCATACAAGGTGAATGATACCCTTGTATAGGTGGAGTAACTAAGAAAAAAATCTCGCACTCTAAACAAACTCCGTTCCTTTAGCGGCCTATAAGCAACACTGTGATTTGAATCGTTTCAAGAACATTTTTTTGTTTATTTAAGGCCATGTGTTTACATGTCAAAAGGATGACTTAGAGAACGGTCTAACAGAGATAGAAAATAAGCTGTCTTAGAGAGATTGTGAAGTTGGTTTTTAAAGAATTAAATTCACAATTCAGAACACCCCACCCTGAAATCTATCAGATCACGAGAATAAAATCGGAAACGATTAAAAACAATGGCAATCTAAAGTAGCAAGAGTGCAATGGAATTGATTTACGGAATAAGGGGAATTTTTTGTATAATTCTAGTTATTGTTATGTCATTGAGAAAACATTCTTTTTAAATTATAGAAGCTAAAATTTGTTCTAGATTAGATAGGCAGGATAGATTAGCTAATGTTACAGAAAAAAGAATCTCCCATCACAACAGCCGACATTGAGCGATTTTGAACAAACCAGAAATAAACAAAGGAAAGAAGGAGGTGATGAGAGTGGCGAGAGAATTGGAGGGCAGTGACGCGTGCCATAACCGGTCAAATGCTTGGAATATGTCAAGCGCCACCAACAAGTCTTCCTGTAACTGAGCGGAATATCCATAACAATCTGTTAGAAGGAAATATATTCATAATACTCGATGGCATGGGAAAGCCGACGTAATCAGAAAGAAAGATAGAGATTCCACGAGATTAAGAAATGAAATTGAAGTTCATAAGATCTTAAGAAAGAAATACAATATAGGCTATCAGGATAGTTTAAAAGATCAGAGCAGCACATTTTTCGAATAGGTTGGACATATGCCTGGCTTCCAAACTGAGAAAGTGCTAGTATCGGAGCATAGAGATAAGTTGAACGAGTGGGGCAGCACGAAGCACACATATCTAAAACTCGGAAGGAAGCCATCCGGCCACGCCTTCCTGAACAGTCATCAGATTCAGAGCTCATGCACCGATCAAATGAAATGACAGAAAAAGGCATAGACACGCTGAAGAGGAGAAGGAGGAGCAAGAGATGCAGGATCATCCAAGGTTAAATTAGAGGAAAATAGAAGGCCAAAGAGAGATGATTGGCCTTTCAGTTGGAGTATTTAACAACAGAACATCAAGCGAATAAGAAGATGATAAGGTGTATTTAACAGATGTTAGAGATGTTTGGCAAAAGAGCCAAAATTGCAGATGAGAAACCTAAGAGGTCCGCAATTTTCGTTTTATTGAAAGCCCGCTTTTGCGCCGTCAAGAGTATTCCTGCAACGATCCTAGCTGAATGAAAATTGGCAGAGTGATAGGAGGAATCGAGAATTTTTCCACACCGATAAGTATTGTCTCTAGCCTGAATGACAGGAACAACACGATCGAACCATGGAATTTGAGAGAAAATAGATTTATCCAAGAAGAAAGAAACCTGGCTCTGTTCCATTTAACAATTACATTCCACTTTATCGCAGATCGAAACTTTAATTCACTTCAATTATAGTTAGCGTAGAAGCGAAGCAGCCCCCCAATGCCCCATCAAAGTACCATAAAACCGAATAGGCAGGATGAGATGTGGAGAGAAAGTATTAAAAGTGAGAGATAGGTTGTGGTCAGATCTACCGATAGGAACGAAGGGTGTATTTTAAGAGAAAAGGACTAGTGTAAACATAGGTCAAGTGTGTTCAAGAAATCGGTGACGATCCCGGTATCTGTTATTTAATCATTGCTCCAGATCGTTGAGAATACTGAATGATTCGCTTCCTCCTCAACTAAATCAGTAAAAAGGATATCAACAATTCATTTTGTGTACTATTGAAATCCCCTAAATAGAGGACTCAGTATTTGGATGAAAAATTATAACAACCTCGTGAAGTAGTAAGGTAATCAAAAAAATGCATGAAAATCTGTTCTGTTAGGAGAACATAGCAGAAGCATAAGAATATTGTAGTAGAAGGAAAAAGATTTTAAACCTCAGACATCGACAGTGTAGGAGATTTCGATCCTCGAGACGTGTTATAGGAAAGTTTATATTTACAAAGGCACATACCCCACCCTTTAAATTTATATAAATTATAGTTATAGTTGGATATATAAACGAGTTGAAGAGCAATCCCTTTAGCCACTGGTCTCAGACAAAGGAATAAAATTAGTTTGAGTTAGAGAGGTAGTAATTTATTCCATGGATGCAGAGTTAGAGTGCAAGCCATTGATGTTGGTAAAGTAAAAAAAAAAGCCACGCCTGTGCAAATCTGATATATACAAGACAATCAATCAAAAGAAAAAAAAAAAAAAACAGAAAAGTAAAATCTGAAAACAATCAGACAAAAAACCAAAGGTGAAAATCAGAAATTATTCGCGACATAAAACCTAAATTTTAAACGAAAAACCCTATTTACAGCAAATATCTAAAATATGAATAATCCAGAAAGTTTAAAAACACTCACGCACTCACACGCTCTCACGAAATTGCGTACAAAAAAAAAAAAATACTATTGGTCAACTAAAAAAGTAGATAAATCTGGATAAATTATAATAATGGCTGTCCAAATAGGTAAATTTTGCACTAAAGACCAAGTTGGAGATACGTTAAAAATCTTAGTTAAAAAGGAAATTGAGGAAAAAAAAACATAACTTAGTAACTAGCTATCTCGTCGAACTAGATTTAATTATTTGAAAATCTATAAGTTTTCTCATAATTTGTCACCCAAATACAGTAAGAAGTATCGGCTTAAGTATCGGCCATTTTAACCAATACCGATACCATCAAAAATGGCCGATACTACCGATACCGATACTATCGGTACATCCCTAAAAAAAAGCTAACATTTTATGTTGGAATATGTTAAAAGAAAGTCTCAGTTTAAAATTTTGAAACTGCTTTTTTAAAAATTGTGATCAACCAAAGGTGGGGGGAATTTTATTTTAACACCTTGTAACTTTTTTAAAAATTATTGCATAGATATTTGTATTCCCACAATTTTTGTAGATCTATAAATTTCCTTTAAAATGCAATTTAAATTAATTTTGATTCTGCATTATGTAGAACCAAAATTAGGGGTCTTTGAAAGAAGTGAATATCCTGGAAACCCAAAATTGGGGGGGGGGGTGATTTGCAGCCCCTACTCAATATTGGAACCTATTTCAGGGAAGTAAGTTTTCTGCCAAAATGAGTTTGTATACCAAATTTCATTAAAATCTGAGGAGGTTAGGTGCAGGTCACTGTATCATTTGTCAGAGAATGCACCATAAGCAAATTTTTTTTACCTTAATATGCCATATTATTATTCATTTACTAATAAGCCTTTTTGCTTTGTTTGATCTGTAAAATTTTTCTTATCATGCAGTTCAATAATCAATACTTAATTAGGTACTATGTAAATTGTTACATATTTAGATGTTATTTAAATATATTTTTTTTAAAAATCCATATCCGTACAAGTAGCCTGATGAGTCAGTCATGTAGCAATGTTGAAATGCTGTTGTTATTCAATGCCTAATAGTATCCAGAAAACCAAATAATATACATATATATATATAAGGGAGAGAAGTCGAGTTTGTCAGTGCATAGATAAGGAGATGCATTATAGAAGTTCACTTATGAACTTGAGAAAGGGGTTATAACACCCCCACCTAAGATGACAATATTTCATTAATGTTATTTAATGCAATAGGTTATTTAGTGCTTTAGGATTAGTTTATTCACCGGAAAATAAAGAGAAACCACATTCCTCAGGAAATTTATTAGAAAATTTTTTTTTATTTTAAATTAAAAATTTATATTTTGAATTAGTGTCCTTATAGACAAATGAATGTTTTTATTGAAAGAGGTATTATAATTGTTCAAAAATTTATTTTTAATATTTTATATATATAAATGTTTTTTCTGAAATTATATCACTCATGGTTGGATGTTAGGGGAAACTAAAAAATGTACGGTATGTTAAACTATTAAGGGTTCAACATTTTCACCCCAACATTCCAGTAGGAAGGTGAACCAGTTTTAATTGAAAAAGGAAAAGGAAAAATTAGTAAAGAAACAAAAAAAAAAAATTCAAATAATGTTACAATTAAATCTTTTTATTCCTTTTTTTTTTTAATTTCAACTATTTTATAGAGTTCCTGCAATTGGTAATTTTGTTAGTAACGTGACATGAAAGCAAAGATATATATATCATTTATTGTGTTATTATTTACATACCGTATGTTAGTTAATAATCTATATTATTAGTATTTTATATTTTATTTTATATTTCAAAATTTCTCACAGATTTTAAAAATGTTTACAAAATTGCCAGTTACATTAAAATTAATTTTGATAGAGTTAAAATGAGAAAAATTTGCAAGGAAAAGCACTTTATGATATAATGAGCTAAAATAATGGGAACTGCTGAAATTCATGATTTAGTATAAAACCAACTTTCTTATTCTAATGGAAACATCACAAGATATCCAGCAATGCAGAGTGTTAATTATTGGAGGAGGAGCTGCAGGGTTATCAGCTGCCAACCATCTAGTAAAGAATAATATTAATGATATTATTCTACTTGAAGGAAGAAACAGACTTGGTGGTCGAATAGTAGCAATAACTATTAGTAAGTAATTTTCATTTTCCTGATCTACATTTTGAGAACTGATTTTTGGCTTTTCAGCCAGCTATGTAGCACATTAGTGATTTTTTAATTTCTTTGTTACAAAGCACTTCATGTTTTTTGTAATTGAAATAATATTAAAAGCAATTACTTATGCAGATAAATTTTTCCTTCATTATTACTCTTTTCATTTTGAAAGACATTCGCTAAACTGCAATTAGTTAATGCTAAGAAGTTGGTCTTGGAACATCTGACCTCTTATCTTTCTTGTTTTTCTATTTAATACAGAAAAAATGTGATTGTTTTCAGTACCTTAAAAATTCATTTTCATTCTCTATATACTCAATCATGTGCCAGACAACTCCATTATCTTTAAAAAAAAAGAAAACTTTCATCTCAAAGGCATTTCCTTATTCAAGGAGGGAAGTTCTCTATGAAGGTGCTTTCTTTATTCGATTGAGGATTGAACTCAGGACTATCACTATATGAATCAATTGCTCTATTGTTTGAGACAGTAGTGACAAAACAGACTTAAGGAACCTTAAGGTGTGAGAAGAATTGATAAAAAGAGGAATGAGTGCATGAATTGTGTGGTGTGAAGAAAGGAGTAAATGAGAGAATAATCGAGAGTACATCAAGATGGTTTGGTCATATGGAAAGGATGGATGATAGTCGATTGGTTAAGCAGATGTATAGTGATGAGTTTGCTGATAATCAACCTGCTGGAAGACCGAAGAAAAAGTGGATTGAGTCAGTAAAGGAATGCTTGAAGGAGAGGAATGTGAGTTTGGCAGAGCCGAGAAGAAAGGTGCTTAACAGGAGTGAATGGCAGGGGTTTTGTGAGGGGGGTACGGTTGTGGACTTTGCCCAGGGGATGAACCCCACATTGACAAGATGCTACAGTGAGGATCCATCACAGTCTCGTGAAACCTCAGGGTGGATTTTTCTGACTGCAGTGAGTTCTCACTTGGGGTATAAATGCGGGGTTGCTTTCTTTTTGACTCGCATCATGTTCTTCTATTACTTCTCTTTTCCAGTGCTGTATGCTACACACCTCACCTCCAATCTGGGGATAGGAGGAGGAAAATAAATAATAATAATAATAATAATAATAATAATAATAATAATAATAATAATAATAATAATAAATCGAACTTTAAGGCCAGCTATCCCAAACTAGCGCCACCAGGTATAGAGCATGTTAAAAGGTAGTTTATATATATATATATATATATATATTATTATAATATATAAGTATAATATAATATATTAATATATATATTAATATATATATATAGTATATATATTATATATATTAGATATAATAAATATATATGTATATATATATATAATATAGTATATATAATAGTAAAATATATAATGATATGATATAATATATATATAATATACTATACATTATAATATATATATATAATAATATATATATAGTTAATATAATATAAAATATTATATACTGTATAATATATAGATATATAAAGTTATATATATTATATATATAATATATACTTATATATGATATATAATAATATAATAATATATATAAATATATATATATATAATATAACAAATATATATTATATATATACAATATTTTAATGATTAATATATGATGAATATATAATTAATTCATTTCCTATTCCAGTGTTAATTATTTCATTTGGTATTAATTCGATCCATGGAGGTCTTGGCATCCATTATGGAAACTCGCCTCTGCAAATGGCCTTGTGAATATCATTCAGAAAATAAGCCTCATAATAGATCTTTGCAGCTTTTGGCCAGATTGGACAAGAGTTGTTCATTTAGTGTTCTTCAGGTAGTTATCTTCTTATGCAAATAAATGATCATTTCAATCATGGGTACTTTTGGTTTACTCTAAATAATAGATTGTTTTTTTTTTTTGTAACATAAAAAAAAGAGAGAAACCAAATTTTCATGTAAGTTTTTCCATTACTTAGTTCTTGAGCGTTCCTCTTTAAAGTATGATTTAATTACAGCAAAATTTTTAATTGTAATATATATCATAATTTTATCTCAACCATTCATTTTTTTGCTTATATATGCTTGAAAATTCTATAGCCGTGTTGTCGCATTTAAATTTGTCATCAATTTTAGCAAAATATTATTTTTTTGAAGCTTATTGTTTAGCTTCTGATCTAATCTGACTTGTAACAACCTTATGTCTTATCGGTTAAGTCTGACCCTTGAATACTTACTTGTCTTGCAGAGCACATCGTAATTCACAAGAGTTTTTAGGGTAAGCAGCAACTTGACTTTTTCTGAAATGATACATCCACCCAAGAGCTTCACAACACCACAACAGACCCCCATTGTCAGGGTTCATCCCTGGGCCAGACCCACATCCATGCTCCCTCACAAAACTACACCATTCCCTATTATGCCCATTCTTGCTCGCTTCAGCTAGATTCACATTCCATTCATCAGACCGTTTTAGATGACTCAATCCATCTATTGTTTTGTCATAGTCATCCGATTTCCACAATGTACACACTATCATACATCCACTTAACCATACTGACTACGATCCATCCTTCATATGACCAAACCATTTTAATACACTTCGTTTATTCTACGTCATTTACGCCTTTGGCTCACACCACACAACTTCTAAAAACATTCATTCCTCAATTTATCAATTCTTCTCACACTGAACACGCCCCTAAGATTATCCATCCTAACAGATTGCACTTTAGATTTATATCTTATTTCATATCTCAGTTTCACTACTATATATAAACACCAACCCTCATGCATGAACGCGTAGCGCACACTTAAACTTAGTCCATTCACATTCACCCAAGGATATTATTGCACCAGAGACCTTCCTGCCAACATTCACAACTTTTCTACAACAATCTGCATCATCTGTTCCGTTCTTTTTCATCCAACATATAATTTAAATTGGGATAACTTGTTTTCAACTTGCTCAGCCAATCCAAACTATCGATCATAACACGGTTCTCCTCATCCTCTACAATTCACCTTAACTCTCATCCATTACATTACCTTCAAAACCTCTACTACATCCTCTCAAATCTTTCTTCAGACTTCGCCAACACAAAACCACAATCATTCAGTGTATAAGAAAGCAGGCAAACCACCTCTCTAAATTCTCCATCTGTCTACACCCCCTCTACTACCTCTACCTCTAATTTTTTCAACACCACCGTAATAAATTAAAAAGCTTTGGAAACATACCCACTACTCATCCACACATCCCAACACTCGCACTAATTAATTTACACCATTCATTTCCATTCCATTTATTCCTACACAAGCTTCACTACGACATACATACTTTTAATTCATTTCAAAGCCACCATTCTGTCTGCTGTATTTATATGAGTTTTTGCCGTGAATTGTTTAGGGTTACTCTGCATATCTATTAATTTTATACAACGGGAAGATGTGGGTGTGGTTAGATAATGCATAAAACGGTTTAAAAAAGTGTGGAAAAGAAAGGCTCCTGGGGACTCGTATAGTAATTTGTTGTATGTACGTGGAAGACCTGGCGTCCTTGCCATTGGAAGATCCAAGACGAACGTTCTCGCCCAACCGAAATCGTAATTTCATCTATATCTTTAATTTCGATCTCAGCGGCATCCAACCCGCGACGGGCACATACTAAGCATTTATATATTATTAATATACTAACTATATATAGTATATATAATATATATAATATATATATATATAATATATATAATTATTATATATAATATATATATATATATATAATATAATATATATAGTATATATTTTATTATATATATATATATTATTATATTAATTATATATAATTAATATTATTATTATTATTATTGATATTATTATTATTATTATATTATGATTATTATTATATTCATTACTATTATTATTATTATTATTATTATATTAAATTATTATGTATTAAATTATTATTAATTATCTATTATTTATTATTACTTCATATTTATATTATATATACATGCAACAATGTCCCGCCTATCGTAATCTCCAGGTGTGTTAGCTGTATATATGCAATTTCTAACAGCATCATAGGACGTAAACGAACAATTCTCATAAAGGGTCCCTGCCCTCATTTTCTTCATCGACACACCATAACACCTGACTCATTCATTCACCTCTCGACTTTATGGCTAAATTCTCATTTCGTCTCCTTCCTTTTATTCTCTCCCTACTTTATTATTTTCATTGGCTCATAATCACCCATCACATTCGTCTTCTTCTCTCTCCCTTCCTTTTTCTCTTTTTTCTTGAATATCTCTCCTGATATCTATTTCATACTAGTCAAGGTAAGTGTGGCTTACATACCATATTCCTTATTCAACTTTCTTATACTATCCCATAATCCATTGTCCTATATACGCTTTTGTTATTAAATCGCTTCAATCATCCCTTCTTTTATCGTTCATTCCTATATCATGAAATATCTCTACTCTTTCATCTCATCTCTCTCCACTCATCTTCACCATTCAGATATATATCCCTCTTTCCTCTTGTCTTATTTACTTCGATTTTTCCCTCTTCTTGTCCCACCAACCAATCGTTTTTCCTCATGTCCCATTGCCGACACACGGTGGTCATTTTCTAATATTGCTCCACAACTCGTTGACACTCTCCTTGATCCCAGTCCCTTTCTCACATCTTAGACAAAAAATTTGATCTTCACAATCCTTTGCCAAATTGCTCTTTCAACATTTTGAAACATTTCAATCCCTAACTTCAAACATCCCAACTCTTTATGTCATATTCCTCCACACTTATAACATCTAATTCTTTCTTCCATTTCACCTTGTTGTTTTCCATCTTTCTGTGGCTCCTTCAGTCATCATGCCAACCTGTTCGCTTTCATTCTACTGCGTTTCTCTTCTCTTTATACACTGCCCGCATTTCATCCATACCTTGCTATTTCGTATCCACCACATTTCATCTCTTTTTCCTTTCTTTCCCTTGTATCCTCACTCTCAGTTTTTATGTCTTCAAATATTCTTATCATTTGTTTTCTAATATTCTCATATTCCAAATCACTGTCACCACATCCCCCTGTAATAATCTGTTCTTCCCACTTTTTAAGTCTTGCTACATATAAAAGATGCGCTCCTTTTACATCCTTTCCCCACTCACTCATCCCTAAACATGTTGCTTCACTCATAACCTTTTCATATCTAATCACAAATTCCTTTTACACCCTCATTCTCTCCTAATCTAAACAATTTAACACAACACCCGAACTACTATATAATCTCTCCTACGCGTTTTATCCAATTTATACTGATATCTACAGCTGCCAAATCCAGAACTTGACTCCACCCTCTGTTGAAACTCACTTACTACAACTTGTGCTTGTCAACTCCTCATCACGCTTCATCCCCAAATATAGATCGTATATTAAGTCCCTTTTGTCCTCACTTTGCATACAATTCGTCGTCCATCATTCACCTTCTCCATCCACTCTCATAACACCTTTCCTTCCAGAGAACAACGGGCATTTCCAATCAATCCTACCTTTCACTACCATTGATCATCTATCACCACCCATTTTATTTATTTGAGCTAGCAGAGTACGCCTTGGTAAACAACAACAAGCAAGATATACAATTTAAATAGTAGAAATTATTATCAATCAATCTTTATTCACAAGTATTTAAATTAATTAAATATTTATGATTTAACAGGTATTTAAATATGTAATAGATAACGATTGTATATAGTACTATAGTAGTTTTTAATGATGTTATAAGGACACAGCCGATGCATGGTATACGGACGATGATGCGACAGGACAATAACGACTGAATCAATACAATAGCTGTTAATAAGTAATAGATGTCTCGTATAGCAGTCCACGTTCAAGAATGTTCCAAATAAATACATTAGAATTTAGATAAAAAATAATTTATATAATCTGAAAAGAACCGAAGCCATAGGTTCGAGAATTCGAAAAACAAAGTTGTGCGCATATAAAAAATAAAGATCAAGGAGCTTCATAGCTTTGATTCTCTAGTCTTCTTGCCTTTCACATCCTTCTGGTTCTGTTTTTATCTATCTTGATTCTCTACTTTTAGTTTGGTTACGTCCATAAATAAATACTTATTATTAATATTTATATTTTTAACATTATTATATTCTCAACAACAAATATGCACCTGCAGAGATAAATAAATCATGCAGCAGACAATGATGATGTCTCACATCATCACTGTCTGCATCATATATATATATATATATATAATATTATTATATAATATATATATATATATATATATATATTATATATATATATAATATATAAATATATAAATATTTTTGATTTAACAAATATATTAAAATATGTATTTAATAATATATTCATAGTATAACAGATACTTAAATATGTAATTAATATATAAATATAATAAATTTGTGTTTAGATCAATGTAATTCTAGCTGATGGAAAATAGACCATAAGCTAATTTTTAATATATATATAATATATATATATATATATAAATATATAAGTATATATACTATATATATATATATATATTATTATGTATGTATATATATATTATTATATATATTATAATATGAATATATAATATATATATAAAATATCTATAATAATTATATAAATATATATATATTATATAGATTTAGATTATTATTATATTAAGAATTTACTGTTGAATAATGAATCTACAGGATGTGCTTCGTAACTGATAAATGGATGTTGAGGGAGTGTGGAAGACACATGAAATGGATGTAATGTAGTAATGAAGAGGTGATAGTGAATGTGTGTGGGTTTGATGGAGCAAGAAGGAATAGATATTTTGGGAGAATCATTGTAAGAGGGAGTAACAAGCAGAGTAGAAACGTTGAAGAATGGTAAATCTGCAGCTATAGAGAAATTACTGTCGAAATGATCAAGAATGAGGCGAGAGGTGATTACTTGATTGAAGTTGTGTTTAACAAAACGCTTAGAGGTATTTTCTCGAGGGATTGGGAAGATCAGAAATAGTTACCTTTTATAACGGTAATGGAATAAGGGTACTGTAGGAATTATAGGGGAATTAGTTTATTTCATGTTGTGGAAGAAAATGCTGGTATTTGGTCGAAAGAGTGCGTCGAGTGAGCGAAGGAACTGATTGTGAAGAACAAGGCTTTTAGGAGTGGTAGAAGGTGTGCATTGAAGCAAATGGTTGAGAAAATGAGTAGAAGAAGAATAGATTGTGTTAAGTTTATGATTGTGCAAAAGGCGTCTGAAAGATAATAGGGAACTCTATGGGCGGAGTTAGTGTATATGGGTGTTGGGTAGGTTCTGATGGAATCAAAAGTATGTATGACAAAGTAAGCGGTGTAAGAATAAATGGTGTCAATGGTGATGGTTTAGGATTAATGAGTGAGACAAGGTTGTATGTCTCCTTGGTTATTCACCAATTTGTATATGATGGGTTATTGAAAGAATTCGAGTAAGATGCAAGAAATGGTTTAGAATGAGATGAGTGGGTGCCATACCTATTAATATGCGATGATTTGTTTCTGTAGGCTAATCTGAAGAGAGTTCTTGAAGAGATTGGTAGTAATTGTGCAGGTGTTAAAAGGGATGGCCTTGAGTAAATCGTGGATAAAGTAAGTATGGTGAGTGAGGCAGTCCTCAGTGTGAAGTTTATGTTAGATGTGAGCAGCGTGAAACAAGTGTCCTGAGTTTTAAATATTTATGGTATCTATGTGTGATAGAAAGGGAACCGGAGATGAAGTGTAGTAAAAATTGGTGAATGGCAGAAGGTGCTGGTGCCATTAAATCGTGGTGAATGTAAATGACTAAGTCTGAAGTGCGCTAGGTACATGAAGGTATGTTTGTTACCTGTGTTATGTATAGTGTGAGCTATGGGGCTGGAAGAAGAAGTTATAGATTCTAACAGTCAATGCTGTCAGGGACAATTTAGGTTGCTAGGTTGAGAAGAAATGTATAAATGAAGAAGAACTTAGAGAGTTGTGTGGTGTGAAGAAGTAAATGAAGAATATGTTAATTTGAGATGGTTTGGGCATATGGAAAGGATGTATGATAGTTGTTGGTTAAGCGGATGTTATAGTGGCGAGTGTTTGGAATCCGACCGGCGGGAGACCGATAAAAAGCGATGATTCAGTAAACAAAATGTTTGAAGAAAAAAAATGAACATTATTAGAGCGAAATACAAGGTCCCAAACCGAGTGAATGGCGGGGATTGTGACGGGGTATGGGTGTGGCCCACCTGGCCAAGGCGATGAATCCCTTACATTGACGGATCTACTCATATGAGGGTCCTATCGCTGTCCCATGACTTTAGGATGGATCTGACTGCGACTGTAGTTCTCACTAAATGTACAAGGGGTAATGGCTGGGCTTCTTTTCGACTTTTGTCATCTTTCTTCTAACTGCTTTTCTTTTCGAGCGGTCACGCACCTTACTCCACTTCGGAAAATAAAGGTATATAGAAGAAGAATATATATATATATATATATATAATCTATGATTATATATATAGTATATAATATATAATATATATATATAATATATAATTATATATATATAATATTATATAATATATATATATATATATATATATATATATATATATATATATATATATATATATATATATATATATTCTTCTTCTTAAAGGAAATTTATGATGCATACTTTTGGTTTTTCAAAAGATGTGAAGAATATTTTTTATGCAAATACCTTCCTCCAGATGGCATGATGGGGTATGGCCACACATCAAATTTAGAAATTTCATTATTTCTTCAGCAATATCCTCCCCATGAAAGGGAAATTAGGCACAAAATTTTTAATTATTTACTTAATCGGGAAACTTGCATCAGTGGATGTAATTCAATGGATGAAATTGATTTAATGGAAATCGGAAGTTATACGGAACTTCCTGGAGGAAATATTCAACTTCCAGGAGGTTATAGTAGTATATTGGGACCTTTAACTAAAAATTTGCCAGCTGATAAAATTTTAAAAGGACACATTGTAAATAAAATTAGATGGAGGATTGGAAGTGGAGAGGTGAATGATTTGGAAAACAAAGAATCTGAAAACGGTGAAGGAACAGTTTCTCAAAATCAGTCTCCTGCAAGAAAACAAAAGAACTTAGTCGAAGTTGAATGTGAAAATGGAAAATTATTTTGTGCTGAGCATGTGATTTGCACAGTGCCTTTAGGTGTCCTTAAAGAAGCAGGAAGGGAGTTATTTGAGCCACCGCTTCCTGATTATAAATTAGATTCCATTAATCGACTTTGTTTTGGTGTTGTTGACAAAATATTCCTCGAGTACGAGAGGCCCTTTCTAAATCCGGAAATGACCGAAATCATATTTTTGTGGGACGAAATTGATGGGACAAAACCATTGAGTGAAAGATGGTTTAAAAAGATTTATTCCTTTACTAAAATCACTGAAACACTTTTAATCGGATGGATTTCGGGAGAAGAGGCAAAATATATGGAAAGTCTTTCTTTTGATGTTGTATCTGAACAGTGCACCAAAATTTTGCGTCAGTTTCTGAATGATCCTTGTGTTCCTCAGCCAAAACGATGTATAAGGTAAGAAAATTTGTTCTCATTAAATATTATTTAAATTTTTATAATTGGATCTTTATATTTAACACAGATTGTTTTAAATACGATCGGCTATTATTTACATCTTTGTTGAAATCTTAAGATAGTAACATGTATATTATAGAAGTTGGTAATGTGAAAATATCACTAGTATTTCACAATAAAGTTATTATTATTATTATTATTATTATTATTATTATTATTATTATTATTATTATTATTATTATTATTATTATTATTATTATACTAATTGACCAGTGTTTGTGTCGATGCTTTTATCTTATATTTTTTTTTTAGCACGAGTTGGTGGTTGCAGCCAATGACAAGAGGCTCTTATACAGCCATTGCCGTTGGTTCTTCTCAAGTGGATATTACGAATATCAGTTCATCCTTTGTATGGCGATTCCTAATGAATTTCAAGGTTTTCGTAAACTCGGTTTTTTGAATCTGTTACTTTCTCGAGTTTGCTTATATAATATAGTTGCTAAAGTTAACTGTAATTTTAGTTTCAAAATTACGTAACAAAATGCCTAAAAATTGTTTATACAAATTTTCTTTTTTTTTTTTTTATAATTTCTGAGCTGTAAGGAGTGTCAAATCAAGTTTTGGTTGAATAAATTCCTTCTTGGGAATTTTTTCTTTAATTTAATGAAATTGCAACCCCATTTTTTCCTTACTCAAATATTTTTGCTGTGATTTGTAGTGTAATATTATTCAATTTGGTTGGTGTTTCATACATTTTCCTATAAAGTACCTCCGGAGTTATTTTATATAAGGACTTTAATTGTGGAATTTCATTTAATATGAATAAACATGTTTATCTTTTGTCATCTTGAATGCCTCGCAACATTGTATTAGAATGATAGATCTTGTCAGATATGAAACCTTTGGTATTTTATGTAAGATATTTCGTTTCGCCAGGAAGTTTGGGGGTTATATATTCAGATTACTGCAAAGAAGTCCTTGCTTGGCTAAAGCAGAAGTTATCTCGGCGGTAAAGAAATAGTTGAGCAATAATAAATTGTGTGTTACTGATTGATTATAAATAATTATGGTAGTTCCTGAAAAGTTGTACATTTCCCCCTCAAGGTTCTCTGCTGGAGCTACTTTTGTTTCCCCGTCTTTAAAAATAAAATTGGATAAGAAAATAAATGGTAAGGTTTTTAAGTTCGCTGACAATACTAAATTATCCACATTTATTTTAAATATGAATTTTTATAACAAAAAGTGGAAGATTCTTTACATTAGCACCTCAAAAAAAGACCTTTAATTACGATATGGACGGGGAAAGACTTAAATTTGTTGACAAAGAAATGGAATTTGTTGTGACTATTAGTAGTCTGAAAATGTCCGAGAAGTGTTGAGAAGCTAATTGTAAAGCTAATAAACTGTAGTTTCCCTTATAAGAGCAAGGAGGTAATCATTTTGCTCTGAATGTTTGTTATATCACCAACTGAATTTTATTTTATGATAGTTTCAGTTTAGTGCAGATCTGCGAATATATAAGTAGTTTGGAAACCAAGAACATTGAGGTGAGGTTGAAGGAATTTTGATATTTTCTGTGATAAAAAGATTTCTAAGAGAGGATATTCATCACATTAGATCATGATAAAAAAAGTAAAAAATTTGTCTATGTGAAAAAATTCTTTAGTACCAGGATGGAAAATTTTTGGAAAGGTTTGACTCAGCCTAAGATTGCTTGTAGTTTACTTGCAACTTTTGAAAGTAAATTATATCTGCATTTGAATAGGGGTTGGCAATATAAAACCCACCCGGTATATTTTATATTTTTTTTTGTAATTGTGAGGAGAAAAAAATAATTAGATTAATAATTGAATTTAATAAATAAGCTATATAATTTATTATACAGTATATAAGTTTTTATTTACCTCTGCCATTATGATTTTGCACTTAAGGTCGCCAAGATAAGATCTGATTCTTAAGTGTACTAAAACACAATTATACACGAAACTCTATATCATACTAACAAAAAGAAATATGTAAACATTTATTCCTTTAAAATAGGGCAGTAAAATTTCTTTAAATTATTATTATACAGTGATTAACAAGTATGTAACTTTGTCACATATGCAATTTTTAAGTCTTCTTCTTCCTTTTCCATCATTTTTCGAAATAATCCTCTATATCTTTCAGTCCTCTTCCTCCACCACAGTTTCTATCTATAATGGTAGCTGGGTTTGGGTCCTGCTACTACTTATTTATACCCTAGAAATGTTCATGCATGCCTCGAACTCCCGGTGCGTGTTTGAGCACCCTGCCCCCAGTTATGGGGAAGCAAGGGACAGATGATAATGAATAAGTAATCAAAGTAAAATTCATTTCATAATTCTTTGCATACTTTGATGAGTTTCAGCATCTTTTCAGCACCCTATAGTTTTGGTGCTTCTCAGTTTATTCCATAGGAGACAAAATAATTTAAATCATCTAACTTGACCATTAGGTTGCAGAATAGTAATGAATTATGACACCCTTATTAAAGTTAATTTTATATTATTTATCATTTTACATTCGTACAAACTTTCACCACCTTTAAAGATTCCATTTTTCAGTAACATTTTGTCAAATGTCAAACAGAGAAGATGTTCGGCTATAAACTGTACCTATATAAGCCAATTCACAATTTAGTTAAAACTTTCACAGCCACATACACAAATAATCATATTGTGAGGGCGAGAGACCCTGCTTTTACCTAATCTACGCTACCTAATGAAAGATGTAATTACCTTGGAAGAATTTGTGAAGATCAGGACGATGACAGATTGAACTCTCTCCTTAGCAACAGAATATCTGACAGCAAGTCGTAAATTCCCCATTTCTTAGTTCGTTTAGCCTAATATCAATTGGCACAAGGAAACTATTTTCAGTCAGACATGCAGCCAGTTTTTTTTATTACAAAAATGAAGAAAATCAATATAAAAATAATAATTTGTTCAGTAAATTATGATTACATATAATTAATATCAAAGTTGATAATTATTTAATACTACAGTTATCATATATACAAAAGACACATTAAGCGTATAGGTCACAATCATGAAAGACATATTTGGGGATATGCACAATTAGGACATGAATACCATATACTTTCATTGATGTAATTTAGATATAAATATATAAATACGGTATATATATTTATATCCCAATTTATAAGGTGAAGATGACTAACATATTTGATTATATTAGTATCCCAAATAATATCGTTATTGAGGAGGGAATTGAATACCAATATATACATAATATCTCTATCCCTTAACGGCTTAATAACTTAAATTTGAGCTGCACAAGATATTATTTGGCGTTTGACCAACAATAGGTGGTCGGAGATACCAATTGCTACAGTCTCTTAACATGAGCTAGATCGAATTGGAGAGGGAAACAAATAATACAATCACCCTGTGACACAGCCTTCGAAATCCGTGAGGATGATTATCTTTTGTAAGTAGGGTTGAAACTGTAACAGGAACTGAGTCTCAACCCGGAAGCTGAAAAAATACTATGTAATTCATATCCTACAAATCTCCACCATTTCATCTGAACTCTTTACTTTCTACTTCAGCACTTACCTTAATAGCTATGAGCTTCTGATGTATTTAATCAATATCTTGGGCAACAGTATTCAGTGAATACTTTGTCTTCCAATAATAATTTATAGCGAGAATATTAATTCAGATTTAGAGAATTCAACTATCACAATTTATATTATAATATCCAATTTTATAATTGACAGCCTGCAATTTAAGAAACGACATCTCCTTAGAATTTAATAGCGATGAATACCCTGTCAGGCACCCCCTGAATTGAACAGTGCCCCACCCTTACACTTATCCATCCGCTACCATCTTCCCTCCTACGTTTCTTTTCTACTTCTTTGCCATATCTGCCTAACCATCTGGAAAAGAGTGGTGTAAGTTACCCAACCTCACAATATAGTTATTATATGTCTTTTGGGATATCAAGATATTTAAAATATCAATGGCATTTTGGGCAGAAAAAAGATTTCCGCACTTGGAATTTGGATCTAAGGCCTCATCCACACTGAAACAACAGCAAGGGACCTTTTGTTAATGTTCCATGTTCCCTAAATAAAGTTACCAGTTGTTGCCTCTTGTTACCAAATGTTTATTTCAGTTTCAATTGCCAGTGACAAAAGCCGCTTGTTCCCCGTTTCCATTTGAAGCTGTAAAGATTAAAGAAAATTTGAAAAGCAGAGCAAAAAGCCATAACAACTAAATGCTCCTTCAGTGTATATACTTTGTAGTGGAGTTTACAATTTATTTCGGTTGCATAAACATTTATAGAAAATTTCTCAAGTTGTGAAGTGGAAGATAACGATCGAATAATTAAATTTATTTAAGGGGTACAGGAAATATGAGCGCTTATGGGTGCCAACAAATAAATTTCTTCTTCTTCTTCTTCATCTACCTTTTTTTCCCCCAAGATTGGGAGTAAGGTGCGTTACATGCATCGGAAAAGAAAAGCAGTAGGAGAATAAGACAAAAGTCGAAAAGAAAGCCCAGCCTTTCCATTAATTAGTAAGAACTCGTCGCAATCAGAAAATCCACCCTAGAGCTTCCCGGGACCGCGACGGATCCTTACTATGGTAAATCGTCAAGTGTAGGGTTCATCCCCTGGCCCAGGTGGGCCACAACCATACCCCCTTACAACACACCGCTATTCTCTCCTATCATGCACCTTTCTTCTCGCCTCTGCCAAACTCACTTTTCTCTCCTGCAAACATTCCTTTACTGACTCAATCGCACTTTTTCTTCCGGTCTCGCAGCCGGTGGGTTCCACTACACTCACCAACTATCCATCGGCTTTAACGCAACCGACTATCACATTCATCTTTCACATAACCAACCATTCTCAACATACTTTCATTTATGTCCTCACAACCATTCCTTCACACACAAACAACTCTCTAATTACGTTCATTCCCCTCATTTTATCAATTCCTTCTCACACCTAGCACGCCTAAAGACTGTCCATCTATAAACACGTTTGAACTTAATCTATTCTTATTCCATGACCATAGTCTCACTACTATTATAAAATAACACAGGTAACGACATAGCCCTCATGAAGACCCTAGCGCACTCAGCTAGGCTTTTGCATTCAACACACGATTTTAATTGCACAGTCACACTCTGCCATTTACAACTTTCCTACTACACTCTCATCATCCGTTCTTCATCTCAACACATAATTCTAATTTTTAAACGCAGACACTTGTTCCCAGCTGCTCACCATCTACATAACTCACTACTGAGGACTGTCCGTCACTCACAACCATGAACTCTTGACTCTTTATCTCCGTTTACTTTCAAACTCTGCCTTTTACACACTCTGCCAAATCTCTCTACCAATCTTCTCAACTCTTTTAGATTCGCGCACAAAGACCAAATCTATCCAATAGTCTAGGTAGGTACCCTCCATCATCTCTTTATCCATCATTCAACACCATTCTGCACCACCTCTAATTCTTTCATAACCTCATCCATAGTATAAATTTGAAATAACGCAAGGAGACATAACATCATACACGTGTCTCAACCCGCTATTAATTCTAAACCATCATCTTTGACACCATTATTCTTAACACCCGCCTCACTATCCTATAATACATACTTTTTGAGTCCCATTCAGAACCTACCCAACACATAATATCACTTAACACCTGCATAGAGCTTCCCTATTAACGCCTATCATACGCCTTTGCAAATCCATAAACCTAAATACAATTTATTCTTCTTCTCCCATCATTTTCTCAATCATTTTTGTTCAATGTCAAGATTTGACCACCACAGTCCTCTACGCACTCAAAGCACTTGTTCTTCACTCAATCAGGTCCTTCAGTCCACTCGAACGCACTCTTCGACAAAGATCCAGCATATATCTTCCCTACAACACTCAATAAACTTATTCCCCTATAATATGTATAATAAATTATACAAATAAATATAAATGCAGAAATGGAAAGCAAGATGTTTGGGAGAAAATCAGTAAAACTTTATTATTGAAATAAAGCAGGAAATGAAAAATTTGACGGACAGTTTTTTTGAAAACGAAAACACTGTCCTATGAAGAAATCAGGAACTGGAGATGTATTTATTTCCAAATTTCTGACAGTCATGAAAACTGTCTAACCAACCCTTTTCATTTTTCCCCCTTTATTTTTTTACTACTAATCACTATAAAAGCTTCAGCTGCAAGGAGCATCTTCCTTAACCGTTATTTACGACAGCAACAAGCATACTGCAACAGTTCAGTGTTGTCATCTTGGTACTAGAAATCAATGTTGCCTTGAACCAGAAACAAAACTCAAATGGAGCAATGGAATATTTTGAATTTGAATGTTCTTTGTATTTTCCGATTTTAGTGGAATTAAGAAAAATATTTGTTTATCATGTGCTATAATTTTAAAAACAATTAGTTTGTTTTTCCTCACGTTCAAGTCTATGGTTGATGTCGCTAAATACAGCTATATATTTTATGGGAATGCCCAAATTAGCCATACCTGATTAATATTTTTGGATCAGCAAAACTGAGCAAGCGCTTGGTCGTAAAATATAATTCTCATTTATATTAGGTGTCTAAAGAGTCAAAAATGATGCATAAAAGCAGTTGGATAAATTTTTTGATACCAAAGTTTCTTTGGATTTTAAAATAAATAATTTAAAAAAAATAAACAAAGCAAAAAAGGACCAATAAAACCCGCTGGGCTGGGCTGTGTTTTTTGCCAGCCTTGATGTGAATTATAAATCTAGTTTGATTACTTGCTTTATTGAATGTTGATGATTTTTTAGTTCTAATCTTGTTTTGTACACAATTTGATTTTCTTCACGTGAATTTTGTACTTTCTTTTTATTCTTTTTGTTGGCAAAAAAAACATTGCAATCGAAAATGGGAACTGCTGGAGAGGTGGTCATGGATGAATATCGAACTACTATCTTTTATTCCTTAGTGATTCTAAGGAAACTTTGTTCGTCTTTCTACTTGATGTAAACATTCCTCTTCTCAATACACCCTTACTCATGATCATTTATTGTAGTATCATATTATTTCGCTGTGTAAGTTTTTTGGGAGTTGTGGTGGGGTGGTTCTGAGATACCTTCGGAATTTTTTTCACCACTTCAGTTTTTTGAAAAAAATTAGTCTTAATTTGCAACATTTAGAGACTAAAGAAATTGAAATCCCAATGTGTTCCGAAATTTTAAACGACAAGACGTGGATGATCTGACTTGTTTTTGTGGTGGAAAACCATATTTATTAACTTTTTCCAGTAATTTGTCGGTGGCAGCTGACTTTTCTTTTTCAAAAGTAGACCATAATAATAGTAATAATCATTTTTCATTAAGCATTTCTTGAGGTAGGATATTAATAATATAACTTGCATCCGAAAAGTCAAAAGCATAACTTTCTGGCCAGTAAAACTGTGTTCTTCTTTGTTCAATGTTTTCTTCTTTTTGTCTATAAATTAGATTCTTGTTTCGACTGTCGTATAGAAATGGGTCAAAAGTTTCCTCAGTTGGCAAAAAATGAAGAAAGTCCTTTAAATTTTTGAAATAGTTGGCAGCAAACTTGTTTCTATTCTTTAGTTAGAATCTGTAGATACCCATCTTGTTGTGATCTTGAGTATCTTAAATTCCCAGATAAGCAAAATTTAAAACTGTGAAGTGTCAGTTTCTATGATATGAAATGCCAAATGACTTTGCTATTTCCGACGGAGTTAATCGCCTCTCACTTTAAACAGTATCTTGGGGCTTACCAATCACTCTTAATATTGTAATTGTGTTAGGTCATCCAGTCTGATTCATGCTTCATTGACACAGGTACCTTCAGCATACTCTCGACTGTAATTTATAAATGCATACAGTCACATTCAATAGGTACTTAACCATTCATCACCCCCACCCACCTTTCAGGTACAACAAACACCTTTCACACACATACACACGTTCTTTTAATAGTTTTTTTTTTTTTAAATGATGACACTTTATATTGGTTCAGAAATACTAGGAGGGGAGTTCCAAAGATTGCCTCGTATCCATTCCTCCCCCATTATCTCTAGTGAGTTGATGAACTCTCCTACAATATTTTTGGTAATTAACTCGAGCAGTTGGTAACTCCCTATCTATATTCTGTATAGTCTTGAAGATAAACACCAACACATAAAACTTTTTCTTACCTTCTAATCCTTCTTCTAATACTAGTAAACTCTTACCTCGTGTGGGTTCATCTGTATCTTTTCTATCTCTTTAGGTCTTCCTCAGGAACGTCTCTCTCTTCGATAAGGAAATGTTTTTAACATCTTGGTGCTGCTAAATGGTCGAATCTGCGGTTCGTTGAGTACCTAATCGAGTTGATATTCAATTTCAGGGAGGTGTGCTTTTAATTTTATTTCTTTTCATTTAAAATTATAAACCGCTGTTTAACTCTGCAATTCGCGACAGGGATGCCGTTTTCAAGAAACGTTTGATAAATAATATTCTTCTCAGAGTTGTGCAAAATCTAATCATGGTTATACTAAAAACTTTATCTGTAGAAAATACAATAAACATTTTCCTTTTTTTCCTTCACTCTCTTTTAGATAAGTTGTTAAAGATGCCAGATTTAACTTTATTCATTTTTTTCTCCTCTGTTTCTTCCAGCCGTACCACTGTTGTTTTACCATCTGCCAAAGCTGAACTTTCCACTCAAACCTTTGCTTGTAATTCCACGTGTGTGTGTGTAGGCGTATCTTGTGTTATTCTTACTTCTCCACCTCCCTCCAACTCATTTTCCCAACGCTATTGTTTCTTTTAGAGATGATTTGTGCTCCCTTTGCAGTTTCTTTTAGAGATGATTTGTGCTCCCTTTGCAGTTTCTTTTAGAGATGATTTGTGCTCCCTTTGCAGTTTCTTTTAAAGATGATATCTATTCCCTCTGAATAAAGGCTTGTGGTTCCGACGGCATCCTTCCTGTAGTTCTCAAAACTTGAGCTTCCGAGCATGCAACTTGCCTTGGTGAACTATCAGTTTCAGTACTTCCTTCATGCTTAAAGCATATGGTCATTGAGCTTATGCCGAAAATGCGAGACACCTCTTAAACTTGTATCTATCTTCCTATTGTTAACCTCCGTTCTTCTCAAAGCTTGTGCTTTCGGTCTTGCACCTTTACTTAGTAAACTGTTTCGTCTCTGCCTATCAAATTCAGCCTTTCCTGCCTGCGGTCATTCAACCTATGCCGAAAAATGGATGACCCCTATTAACCCTTTAACTATCGTCTTATTTTTAACATTTTGTTATTCCCAAGTTTTTTTTTTTTTTTTTTTTTTTTAATCTATACTTAACAGGAAGATACGGAAAAACCTTGGAATCTTTTAATTTTATATAAGATCGCCAGTATGGCTTTCTTAAAAAACGCTTGACAAATAACCTTTTTCCCTTTCTCTTTTATTCTTGATCCTATTCTACTGCATTTTAGCAGGGGTTCCAAGCACCCTTCTATCGGATATATATATATATTATATATATATATATATATAATATAATATATATATTATATATATTATATATATAATATATATATATATATATATATATATATATAATATTATATCTATATATATAAACTACCTTTTTAACGTGTTTTATCCCTATTAAGAAGGGTTTACACGGGGGACCAACAAAAATACGAACTTTAAGGCTCCGGCATCCAACGCGCCCATGTTCTGCAGTCGAGTTTTATATCTTGCCCTTAGGTAGATAAACATTCAACTGTCTAACGTCGAGGATTTGACCAGCGTTTATCTTCGTATGAGAGTCGGCGACTCAGCTTCTGCGCCATACATATATCATATATATATTATGTATATATGTATGATAATAGAAAATAGTATTTATAAATACAAATAAATGTATCTTAATTTAAATACTTTTATTTAGATACCAAAGAGCAGGGAGGGCATGGTAGAGTCACTCGGCCAAAGCAAAGCGAGGTCCAGGTTTTGCAACTGTTCGGAGTGGAGAATGTACTGCATTCTCTCCTTGGGCTTGGGATTCGGCCTGCTCGGACGTTGAATAGAGTAGATTACACCCTCTGTTGGCTTTGCCCGTAAGCTGTGGTGTTAATTTCGTAATAAATAAAAAATATAATTTAAATAAATATAAATAGCCTACATGTTTTTCAAGTATATATATATATATATATTATATAATTAATATATAATATATATTATATATATATATATATATATATATATATATATATATAGCCAAGTGTATTGTTCGCGGGAGAACACTGTCATCCAAGTTTTTATTCTACGGTTCACGGTGCTTATTTGACTGGCCGAGAAGCTGCTCAATTACTCTGCATTCCAGACACACCTCCAGAAGTGGTTTTGGATGTGGAAGGAACCGCAGATCTCTCTACTTGGATTCAAGGCATATCTCTCAGTTGAAGCGTTCTTGTGCAATACCGTTGTGATTCGTTTCCATGACGAAAAGGTGTCGTTCCAGCTGTAGGCTTAGCA
>JABUQX010027855.1:45000-50000 GCA_015478945.1 Trachelipus rathkii
CTTATCCTTGTTAAATTCCTTTTAGTCTTCATAGTTTCTGTATCTTTAAAAATTTAAAATATCCATTCCTTTATTTTATCTTCTATATCTGTTCTCTTAACTTTTATTTTGAATCTATTATTTGATAAAGGAAAAAGACCCAAAAATTTGTTTTCAAAATGTGTTTTCAATTCTTTTCTCTACTGAAGATATAAGATTTTCACTTATGACATGAATTCTGCTGGTTACTATTACTACTACTTGTCATTCCTTTTCATAAATATAAATTCGTAGTTTCAATTGTGAGGATAGTCAATAAAAAAGTTGCTTCTTTCTTCAAATGGTTTCTTCAGTTGAACAGTTTTTACTGCAAGATCCCGCTGATAAGAACTAAATGCTGGAATGTCAATATATAGCTACGGCATACATGTAGAAAGGGCTTTTAGTTTTTCAATATTTCTTCCAGGTATGAAGTATATTGAATTCCAATGAGTATGCAGATCCAGAGAGGAATTTATGTTTTTTAAAACCAATCTGAACCTATAAGATTCGATCAATTCTCTAACATGTTACAACCAAGAGGTTATTATAGTGTTTTCCAATATTTTACTGGTTATAATTCTGTGGCGTAATGGTAAACGGTTCAGTGTACAAAAACTAAATTTTTTAGGAGAGAGAAAAAAAATAATAGATATTTTACTGCATTCATTACATGCTGCGATACTTTTTAAAAGGTTTTTAAATCGTTATTATAGTTACGATGACAATAGTCCTTTTATCATACTTTTCAAGCATTAATAAAATATACTTATTCACATTTCTCAATATTTTAACATTGGTCCTTTTACCATTCTGCCACAGAATTCTTCAAAACCTGAGGAATTTAACAAAATAAAAGGAATTTAAGCGTTAGTATCCATACACAGTAAATAAAGACAATCGGACGATTAATCGGTAATCGATTGGTACATTAGGACAATTAATAGGTAATCGGCTAATTTGATTATTCGGTCATATATATATATATATATATATATATATATATAATATATAAATTAAATTAAAATATATTTATATATATATATAATCATATATATATATATATATATATATATTATATATATATATATATATATATATATTTCGAGCTCGCTATTGGGCTGCTAGACCTAGTTAGAGCTAGAACCAACTTGGGAAACCATGCATGCCTAGTCGAAACGGTGTAGATTCAGATTAAGAATGACTGAGTGTCAATTCAAATAAACATGAGTAAGTTTCAGTGCGAGGCGAAAGGCAAAGATGAAAGAAAGGTAAGAACGCCTGCAAACAAAGTACTAGTTAACTTGTTCACAAACAATATGTCGAGCGAAGGTAAGAATCAATTAATGAAAAGGTCATACATAGATCGACTGTGGGGTGTGATTCCGGGAAAACTAACATATGGGCGGAGAGTCTTTCGACATATAGTGGCTGTGTGTGAGCTTGGTGTGGCCGATGCAAGAGTAATCTGGGATCGGCTGTATCTCTGGCCGGATGACCGATCACCCAAGTGAGGTTTCAGAAGATGGAGTTTAGCTGCCGATGGCATGGCCGAGTCCAGCATCTTGCCAAAAAGTATGGATGCCTTGGCGAAGTGTAGGGGTATAGTTGGTAGCGGGAAGAAGCCAAATTATGGGATTGTCGAGGTAGTTGGAGAGTTTGTGGAGAGCTGAGGTATATATATATATATATATAATATATATATATATATATATATTATATATATTATATATATATATATATATATATATATTATAAATATATATATATATATATATATATATATATATATATATATATACTATCTATCTATATTATATATAAAATATATTATAATTATTATATATATATATATAATATAATATATTATATATATACTATATATATATATTAATCATACAGGATATTTAAGGCCAAAGAGACGAGAGAACCGTCGAAAGAGTAGGAAAGTTAGAAGGTGTTTAGAGAGGGAGTTTGTAGAAGTTGGGTTTTTAAAGAATTGAATTTCACAAGGTTGAGACGACCCACCGGCAAATTTCACAGATCAGCGAGAATAGAATCGGAAAAGATTAAGACGAGAGGCCAATTCTAAAAGTAAAAGAGGGAGCATAGAATTGATATGAGTTGAAGAATGAAATGTCGAGTCATCGGCAATGTGAGTGGATAGAGTTAGAAGTACAGGTGAGAAGATCATTAATGAAAAGAGGAATAAAGTAGGAGATAAGAAGAAACCCTGGGAACACCACTATTGATTGAAAAAGAAGAAGTCGCCCTAAAAATAAAAATAAAAAAATACCATCAACAACAGCCGATATTGAGTCGATTTGAAAGAAAGCTAGACATAAGTAAGCAAAGAGAAGGAGGAAACCCAAGGAGGGGGAGGCTTGGAGAGCATGTGACGCGTCATATTCCTGTAAATGCTTTGGATATGTCAAGCGCCACACGCAGTCTCCCCGGAAAAAAGTTTCCTAGAGGCGAAAACCATAATCAGTTAGTAGAAAGTATATCGCCAGCAGACCTCGAGCGCCGAAAGTTCGTACTGGCGATCGAAAGAATGGGAATGGATTCCGATGAAATCTAATAAGTGAGCAGTTGAGAAGGGTTTCAAAGATTTAGATAGAATAGCAAAGTGTGAGATATATTGGTGGTAGTTAGAAGGATCACGAGTCGCTTCCTTATTTTTCGGAATAGGTTGGACATGGCGTCGGTTCCAACACTGAGGAAAGGTGTTAGTATTGAGACTTTGAGATATAGTTGACGAAGGCGGGTTAGCATTGAGCATACTCCCCAAACCTCGGGAGAAACGGCCATCCGGGCCACCGCTTCCTAACGTCAAGATTTCAGGAGCCTATCCACCCGATTAAATGTAATCACAGGCAAAGGCATAGGACACCTGAGAGGAAAAGCAGGAGGAAGAGGAGAGATTAGCCTTTTCAGTTGGAGAATTAGCAGCAGAACCATCAGAGCGATTCTGAATAAGAGTGAAGAAAGAGGCAGATTTACAGAAGTTGTTTAGAGATGAATGTTTTTTTGGGCAAGAGGCCAGAAGATTTGTCAGTAGGGAACCAATGGATGTTATGCTCTCTTTCGTTTTGTATTGAAAGTCTCGTTCTTTGTCTCGTCGAAGAATTATCTCTTTGCTATACTATTTTTTAGCTTAAATGAAAATTAGTGTAGAGTGAATAGTAGAACGAGAAATTTTTTTCGAACCCCAATACGCTAATCTTTTTCTCTTATGCTTGATATGGCCAGAGAACAAGAAACGATCGAACCGTGGTATGAGGAGAGAAAGATTTAGTTAAAGGAATGAACCTCTCATCCCATCAACGATTACAGCTTCCCACCTTATCATCAGAACCCGAACGCGTACATTAATGTTAACAAGTTGCTGATGTTATTTTAAATATTTTCTTATCACATAATCCGGCAATTTTTTTGTGTCCTTTCAGGTAGCTGGGTTCGAGGTAAACTAGCCCAGTTTTTAATAACTGCTTATAATACAAAGCGTAGAACCTCCAGAGGCGAACCAAGAACCTCGTAAGCTAGAGAAAAACAACCCACAGAGCCAGCTGTGGGCTCATATATATATATATATATATATATATATATATATATATATAATATATATAATATATATATATATATATATAATTAAAATATATAAATATATTTATTATATTAGATAATATTTAAAATATATATATATATATTTATATAATACTATTAATTATTTAATTTTATAAAATTAATTATAAATAATATATTAAAATATATAATAAATTAATATATATTATAAAAAATTATTAATATAATTAATATTAAATATAATACTTAAGGGGCGTGCTAGGTGAGAAGAATTGATAAAATAAGGAATGAACGCATTAGGGAGTTGTGTGGTGTGAAGAAAGGCGTAAATGAGAGAATAAACGAGATTACATTGAGATGGCTTGGTCATATGGAAAAGATGGATGATAGTTGGTTGGTAAGGCGGATGTATAATAGTGAGTGTGCTGCAATCGACTGGCTGGGAGACCGAAGAAAAAGTGGATTGAGTAAGTTAAGGAATGCCTGAAGGAGAGGAATGTGAATTTGATATAGGCGAGAAGAAAAGTGCATAACAGGAGTGAATGGCGGGGTTTTGTGAGGGGGTATAGTTGTTGGCTTTGCCCAGGGGATGAATCCCACATTGGCGAGATGCCACAGTGAGGGGCCGCTGCAGTCTCGTGAAACCCTAGGGTGGATTTTTCTGACTGCGACGAGCTCTCATTTAAGGGTATAAAGGGGACGATAAAAGGACGGGGACGGGGGCTTTCTTTTCAACTTGCGTCATGTTTTTCTACTATTTTCTGTACCGGTGTATGTTACGCACCTCACCCCAATCTGGGGAAAGGAGGAAAATAAGATAAATAAGCATTATATATATATATATATAGTATATATATATATATATATATATATATATATATATTCTATATATATATATATATAATATATATATATATATATATATATATATATATATATATATATATATATATATATATATTATATATTACTGTTTTATAAATATTTTATTTGAAAATTTACAAATAATAAAACACTATACTGCAGTGGAGCTTACAACGAACTTTAATATCTACGTGCCTAGGGTTCCAAGCACTGCTACTTTTTGCCATATAACTAACTCCATCGAGAAATCCGGTTTTGCGTAAGTTAAATATATAGTATATATATATATATATGTATAATATATTATATAATATATATAAGATATATATATATTATATATAATATAATATATATATTATGATATATAATAATATATATAATACTATATATATATATATCTATATCATATATTTACCTATATATTATATATAATATATATTATTATATATATATAGACACACATATTATTATATATAGAGGTGAAAAATATATAAGAAAATATATATATATGTACACACATATATATATATAAT
>JABUQX010027856.1:0-23895 GCA_015478945.1 Trachelipus rathkii
CGAAAAACGCCAAACCGGATCAAAGTAAGGGCGAAAACGTTTAAACACCAAATTGAGCTGAACGAAGCACACCGATTTCTTGATATATATATAAGGTTATATATATATATATATATATATATATATAGCAGTTATTAGAATAAAGTTAAAACAAATATTTATATATATATATATATATATATATATATATATATATATATATATATATATATATATATATAATAGCACAGGAATTTATATGCTAAAATTTTTTATTCTTTACACATTTCGGATTTATATTTTGTAAGTTATGACTGACTCCACCTTACATGTGATTTCCTTTTGGCTCCGACTCCGGCTCCAAGGAAATTCTTCAACTCTTTCTCCGACTTCACAGCCTTTCTCTTATTAAGTTACAATGGCGATATTAATTTTTCAACAGCCATTTAAAAAATTACAAATTTAACGCGTCTTCGAAAGGCTCTCCCGCTCCAGCAGCGTAACGGATGAATAAATAGATGAGTTTTTACCTTCCATAATTTAAAATCTTGTTTGTTACTGAACTCTTGATTGTGTCTTATGGCCTTATTATGGCAGATGGGAAACTTGGGAGTAAAATCGTAAGCTTATGAAGGAAAGAATATTGTGCGAAGCAGGCAGGAAATATCAAAGTTAAAAAAAAAAAGAAAGAAAGAGAAAGACTGAACGTGAATAGGGCATGTAAGGGTACGTTAGTAGTAGGAGAGCTATATTGGACACCGAAAAACCCACCCCAAAAACCCACCAATCGAAAAACCCACCCATCGGAAAAACCCACCCACCCGAAAAACCCACCCAATTAAAAACCCACCCATCGAAAAACCCACCCAAACAAAAACCCCCCACCCGAAAAACCCCCCTACCTAAAAACCCCCCCCTAATTTTTTGGCAACCCTAATTTTTGCAAAGGCCTCTTTGGCAACCCTAATTTTTTGGCAACCCTAATTTTTTGGCAACCCTAATTTTTTGGCAACCCTAATTTTTTGGCAACCCTAATTTTTTGGCAACCCTAATTTTTTGCAACCCTTCGAAGAAGGGTTGCGCCAAACGGTTGCGTAAGCAACCGTTGTACGTATTACCCCCCCCTATTTTACCGCCCAACCCTAATTTTTCGGCCATGGGTCATTTTTGACCCACGGTAATTTTTGATGTGTCTTTAGGGGCTTAGCCCTTTTGTGATGTCTTAACCTCGATCCTGGGCACTCGCACCCGCCGCGTTTCTGCAGCCGCGTTCCCGCCCGGCGCGTTTCCCATCCCACCTGAACCGTAGGTTCACATCCGCACGCCTTGTGTCACATCCCTCCTTGTACCCCGTCCCACCATACCCATCCCAGCTACCTGTGCTACACACACACACACACGAAATGGCACAATACACACACACCGTCAATATACCACAATGCCACAATGTACCATCATGCCACGAGCTCACCGTCATTTGAGCATCTGCCACCTAAATTTCTAACACTGCCTTATCGTCTGGCGCCGTTTGCGTTCTTTTTCCCATAAATCAAAATACGTAGCCATCGAAAGGACATTTAGTCCCTGCGCCACGCGGTCAATCTCTTGTTCTTTAAACTCAGGACCAACGTGTGAGATTCGCTGGTACGAGATATTTGAATCAGGTCATCTCTCTACCGAGTCCCGTGAATCCTCATAATAATTATAATAATAATAATAATAATAATTATACACACACACACACACACACACAATAATAATACACACACACACACAAATAATAATAATAATTATATATTATTGGTACATAGTTATATGTTATTATGGCTATTGCTGGTTATTATTGCTACATATATTATTATTGGTTGTTGTTGCTGGTTATTGCTACACATATGTATATTACAGCAGATATATTAGTTATTGGTTATTATTGCTATTATATTATATATATATATTATTACTATTATTATTACTGAAAACCTGTTGCTATATATATATATATATATATATATATATATAAGTATATATATAGTATATATATATATATATATATATAGTATAGCAGAAGAGATAGAAGACGTTCGTTTTATTTGGCAATACTTCTCGAAAAATACAATTTTAGATGCGCTTCGAGACACGAAAGGCCCTTTTGCCTGAATCATTTACTGAATTTTAATTATTTCACCAATATTGCGTATATTTCATTATTTCCTTTATTTTATTGTTGCAACAGGCTCAATTCGAATGTCAATGAAACGAAATCTGAATTTCTCGAAACCGTAAAGATCGTGGTGCAGACGGTCGCGTGCCATTATTTACTTCAGTGGGCCTCTTGCCTTCATTTATTTGGAATTTTTATCATTTATTTCAATTATTTAATTACTTTTACATTTTTACCATTTTAATTATTTGCAACGTGTTTCACATCGCGTGCCGATAGTTATAACACGTGTTCTTACTACCTCCCAGTCGCCATAAACCAGACATGAGCGGAGCGTTATCCACAAAGTTTGTTGAGCATGAGTAGCGAGCAGGGCAGCAGCAGTAGCATATATATATATATATATATATATATAGTATAGTAGTAGATATATATATATATATATATATAAGCATATACATAATATTATTGGCTATTATTACATATTATTATTGGCTATTACATATACATATATTATATTATTAAAGTAGTATATATATATATATATATATATATTATTATATTATTAGTTATTATTAAGCATATGCTATTATTGCTGTTATATTACAGCATACATACTATTAAGGTTGCTGCTATATATATACAATCTACTTGATCATTTACATTTCGGCCTGGCTCCAGCCGGATACCATACCAGCTCAGCACCGTACTCCAACCTGGGTCCCACCTAACCTAACAGCGGCCTGGTTCTGGCCTTATTCCTGGTCCTGACCCAACCTAACCTTACGCCCTAACCTAACCTTAACCTGGTCCTAGTCCACCTGGCACCTGGTTCCATTCCAATATTCCACCTAACCTACCTAACCTGGTTCCAATCTGTCTACATGTCTATGTGTGCACACCACACCAGATACTTCACATTATACATCATGTATGGGGTTCACCAGAATGACTGTCCCTGTCTTCCATGGGCCTGGTTTTACCTTCCCCTAATTTAGGGCATCTCAAACATTTTGTCAAAAACAGATTTTTTATAACCTAAATGTAACTGAATACAAGACATCTAGTATCTTTTACTTATAAATTTTTAAAAATGCATGTAAGAAGAAACCAGAGTGCCTGATATATAAACATTTTATTTACTAAAATTGTACGAAGAAATTTCATTAAAACATATACTTTACAGATCTTAAAGCAGTAAATCAGTAAATCACAGAGGTGTTACCTGGTCATCAGGCATGCTTTGCTCACTGCCTACTGCTTTAACCACAGCAAAGCCATTGCTTTAACTCATGTTTGTCAAGCTTTGCTTTATATAGTTTACAGCTTTAACCACATATGTTAACATTACATATCTTGCAAAAATCAGTAAATCAACAGGTGTTACCTGGCCCACCTGGGTGAGTATGCTTGCTCTTACCGTTTGTCGCTTTAACTTTCAGTTTACCGCTTAATTTTCTGGCTATCGCTTTAACTCATACATACATGCTACCCAAAGCAGTAAATCAGCAAACACAGAGGTAAAGCCACCTATCACTAAGGGATATGAGCGCTTTGCCTGCACGTTTACCAGAACTTCTCTGTTTACTGCTTTAACTTTCAGCTACTGCAGCTTTACGTTTATCGCTTTCTTGTCTCTCTGCTTGGCTGCTTTGTCCTCTTCAGCCAGCTTAATCAGCGCGTATTACATGACCCAAAAGCAGCAATCGCAAATCAACAGAGGCTGGGCCTGGCCCATCTGGGCGATATATGCTTTGTTTCACCAAGTTTACCGTTAACTCTCTCAGCTTTACGCTTTGGCCTCTCTTCGCTATCAGCTTGACCTCCTTCGCTGTCGCTTTGTCTTTCAGCCAATGCTTTGGCCTCTTCGTTACTGCTTTGGCCTCATATACCTTACAGGCCTTAACTCATATATTTACAATCATACATGTTTTTTATTGCCTTAATACTTTATTTTATTTTTATTATTTTTATTTATTTTTATTATTATTTTTATTATTTCTTATTATTTTTTTATTATTTTGCTTTATTTTTACTAGTGTTGTTTACCATGCCTGTTGTTATTATGCTGATTTAGAACACAATACTCACTGGGCGCCTCAGCATCAATATCATTGCCTGCGACAGACTTCATAGCCACATTACTACATGACACTTCAACATTTGCCACCCATTCGTATCACTTTCGCTGCTCACACTTCACACTTATACAGCACACACGCCATGACATTTCTATAAGCACACAGGCTACTGGGTGCACTACATTTACCATAGACACTTCGACATTTACAATGTCAATAGCCTGAGTCAAGATCACAGATTACTACTTTCACACAGCATTTACAGCTGCACGCAGATATTTACTGTTAACACACACTCAGATTACTGTTACATCACAGATTTAGCTAGTGGGCACACAGACACACAATATACAATATTGAATACAAATACCTCATTACATATAACGTAAGGGCTCCTGGTTAAAAATCACTTGTTTGCTCAAGCACGTGCCATTTATATTACAAACAGTTATGACTAAAATATTTCAAAAAGCAAAAAATCATTTTTGCAAATTAATTTCAATTTCTAGTTTTGTTAATTCTCCATTATTAACCGTTATCACTGTTTATAAGCCCAGGCACCATCGTTTTAATAATCTTTTTACTGTTTATGAGTTTTATTAAAACCATATTTACGTACCCAGCAATACAATCAGTAAGGTTCTTCTACACCAGGCTATGCCACGTTTTGTTCTAATGACTTACTGCTTTACATCATCTTTAGCCATGTAATAAGTATAAAAAGAACAAAATAAGTTCTTCTCTGCTAACATAACATGTATTTTATTAAAATCTTTCTAAGTTCTTATTTAAAAATAACAATTATTCACTTACATTTATATTATTCACTCGATGTTAACTAAAAATATTTCAAAGTTTTTTAAATAATTCGGGTTTTCTTTATTATTATTATTATTATATATGTACATTGACAATCCATCACGAGAAAACACAACAACCCGCACTCCTTACAGATACGAAACTGACCTCTCTCTGTAAAATGTGTTGTAGGATAATCCTTTTTGTATCCCGGGGCGATTTAAGCCTAATTCCAGGTCAAAATATATTTCAAACTGACCTTTTTCTGTAAAATGTGGTGCAATAACTACGTTAGGCCTAAATTTAGGCCTAAATTTAGGATAAGCCTTTTTGTAGACGGTCTAATTTAATCCTAATACCAGGTCAAAAGGTAATTCCAGTATAGACAAGAATCATTGTTATTATTATTTTTATAAATATATTTCAAACTGAAACATGCTGGATCGGAAAGATCCTTTAAGCATGTAAGAAGGAAATGTTTTCCTTACTTGTGTTTGGTCGGAGTAGTTTTCCCCTAGCTCATAAGCTAACCACCAGGGCTCAGCATGAGCCCCACCCGCAAAGGCAGCCAACCCCGCACCCGCTGGTGCGTCCCGCCGCGTCCCCGCCCGCCGCGTGCGCCCGCAGGCGCAATATTTCCGCGTTCCCGCCCGCCGCGTGCGCCCGCAGGCGCAATATTTCCGCGTTCCCGCCCACCGAGCAGGTAAGAAGGAAATGTTTACCTTTCTTGTGGGTGGACGGAGTAATCCTTATCTCTATATGACCTCGTATGTGATTGGTCGAGAATTATTTTATCGCTTTTTTGGTTTTACGTATGTAAAAACATGTTTTTTCATATCCTGAACCTTATCTGTGATTGGATGAAAATTATATTGGAGGATGCGTGTTTTAGACCCAAACTCATTTTAAAATCATACTCGTTTTGGCTCTTAAGCGGTGCACAAGTTCTCTGGTTTGTAATAAAAGTGTTCTATTTTCACTAAGTGTATATCATGATTCACCTTAACAGGTATACCTCAATACAAGACATTGTCCAATGGGAAATCAAGATCCCCGGTAGTAGGGTTTCATTCTTATATAAAAGAAAGCCCGATGGATTTGAATTTTTCAAGTGTGCTACCCAATCACCCTGTTATAATACCAAGCGTATTTTCGTGAGGCCAAATGAATTACTTTGTATATGTAATCACACTGAAGAGTGGCTTACAGAATACTTTAAACCAAGCTCAGCTTTAAACTGGACCGAAACAGTTATTAGCCTGTGCGAAGAAACCAGCGATAAGCAACTTACTCTATCATTTTATAAACATCAAAACATAATCAGCTTGGAAGTTAGATTATGGGTGAGAAATAATGAAACAACCGTATTTGAACCTACATCATTTGGATTCTACATTTCAGGCCTAGCGCAGATGAAATATATGTTAGAGGTACGTAAGCGAATGTTAATGCAGATGAAGAAGACATATGTGTTATCTAATTACGTAACCGTAATTCATTACATGTTATACCAAGAATACTACGCATTTAAGAAAACCCTGATCGATGATCCTACGCCCATCATCGATCGCTTCCTAAGTTCTATAGACGTACAAAAATTCATTTATCTACTTAGAAAACAATGGCAGGAAAGTATTTATGCAGGTGACCCAGAATGTAAATATACTATGATATCTGAACGGGAACTTTTTACGTATGTGTTAACTGAAGGTATTACTGAGACACGAAACTATATCATCGATAATGATATAAATGATTGGCATATTTGCAAAGATTTAAAGAATTTTAATATAAAATAGGCGAAAACATCATGTGGAAGTGTAATATATAATAATATTCCTGTATTATATTTAATGTTAACCTTATATATAAACCATTGTAAATATATTTAACACGTTTGTATATATTTAATGTTATCCTTATATATATATATATATATATATATATATATATATATATATATATATATATATATATATATATATATATAAAAATGTATATATATATATATATATATATATATATATATATAAATTACTGTAAGATAATGATTATTAAATTTCTAATTATATAGTAAAGTTTTTATTATCCTTATTTTTACTTTCTTAAATAAATATTTACATGTATGTTAAGAGTTTAAATAAACGAGTCCCAGGTTCAGGATATGAAAAAACATGTTTTTACATACGTAAAACCAAAAAAGCGATAAAATAATTCTCGACCAATCACATACGAGGTCATATAGAGATAAGGATTACTCCGTCCACTCACAAGAAAGGTAAACATTTCCTTCTTACCTGCTCGGCGGGCGGGAACGCGGAAATATTGCGCCTGCGGGCGCACGCGGCGGGCGGGGACGCGGCGGGACGCACCAGCGGGTGCGGGGTTGGCTGCCTTTGCGGGTGGGGCTCATGCTGAGCCCTGGTGGTTAGCTTATGAGCTAGGGGAAAACTACTCCGACCAAACACAAGTAAGGAAAACATTTCCTTCTTACATGCTTAAAGGATCTTTCCGATCCAGCATGTTTCAGTTTGAAATATATTTATAAAAATAATAATAACAATGATTCTTGTCTATACTGGAATTACCTTTTGACCTGGTATTAGGATTAAATTAGACCGTCTACAAAAAGGCTTATCCTAAATTTAGGCCTAAATTTAGGCCTAACGTAGTTATTGCACCACATTTTACAGAAAAAGGTCAGTTTGAAATATATTTTGACCTGGAATTATGCAATCGCCCCGGGATACAAAAAGGATTATCCTACAACACATTTTACAGAGAGAGGTCAGTTTCGTATCTGTAAGGAGTGCGGGTTGTTGTGTTTTCTCGTGATGGATTGTCAATGTACATATATAATAATAATAATAATAATAAAGAAAACCCGAATTATTTAAAAAACTTTGAAATATTTTTAGTTAACATCGAGTGAATAATATAAATGTAAGTGAATAATTGTTATTTTTAAATAAGAACTTAGAAAGATTTTAATAAAATACATGTTATGTTAGCAGAGAAGAACTTATTTTGTTCTTTTTATACTTATTACATGGCTAAAGATGATGTAAAGCAGTAAGTCATTAGAACAAAACGTGGCATAGCTTGGTGTAGAGGGGTGCTAGGGGCTGACCTTACTGATTTACTGATTTATTGCTTTAAGGTACGTAAAATATATGTTTTTAATAAAATTTCATAAAATTTTAGTAAAAGTTATTTTAAAACTTGATAGTTATAAAATTTATAAACAAAAAGTATTAACAGTTAATAATAAATTCTTTGTTCAAAGATAATGATTGATTTATTATAGAAGTTTTAAGAAACTTTGAAATAATTTTAGTTATATTTGAATGAGTAATATAAATGTACGTGCTTAATTAAAACATAAAATGTTTTAATAAATTATACGTTATATGTGTAAGTGAGTGTGTGTGTGTGTGTGTGTGTGTGTGTGTGTGTATATAAATCTTGTGTAAGTAAATCTGGGTGTGTGAGTGTAGGTAAATCTGCGTGTGTAAGTAAATCTGTGTGTGACTGTGTGTGAGTGTAAATGTAAGTGTCTATGGGTAAATGTAAGTGTCATAGTGAATGTGTGTATAAGTGTCATAGTGAATGTGTGTGTGTGTGTGTATAAGTGTAAGTGTAAATGTAAGTGTCTATGGGTAAATGTAAGTGTCATAGTGAATGTGTGTATAAGTGTCATAGTGAATGTGTGTATAAGTGTCATAGTGAATGTGTGTTCTAAATAATAATAACAATAGGCATGAAGTAAATAACACTAAGTATAAAAATAAAAATAAAATAATAAAAATAATAGAAATAATAAAAATAATAATAAAAATAAATAAAAATAATAATAAAATAAATAAAAAGTATTAAAACAAAATAAAAAACATAATGTTAATAAATATATGAGTTAAAACAGTAAAACATATGAGTTAAAGCAGTAAAGCAGAAAGTTAAAGCAGTAAAGCAGAAAGTTAAAGCAGTAAAGCAGAAAGTTAAAGCAGTAAAGCAGAAAGTTAAAGCAGTAAAGCAGAAAGTTAAAGCAGTAAAGCAGTAAAACAAAAGCATACTAATCCCTTAGGTGTTAGGTAACACCTCTATTGATTTACTGATTTACTGCTTTAAGGTATGTAATGTATATGAGTTAAAGCAGTAAAGCAGAAAGTTAAAGCAGTAAAGCAGAAAGTTAAAGCAGTAAAGCAGAAAGTTAAAGCAGTAAAGCAGAAAGTTAAAGCAGTAAAACAGAAAGTTAAAGCAGTAAAGCAGTAAAACAAAAGCATACTAATCCCTTAGGTGTTAGGTAACACCTCTATTGATTTACTGATTTACTGCTTAAGGTATGTAATGTATATGAGTTAAAGCAGTAAAGCAGAAAGTTAAAGCAGTAAAACAGAAAGTTAAAGCAGTAAAGCAGTAAAACAAACGCATACTAATCCCTTAGGTGTTAGGTAACACCTCTATTGATTTACTGATTTACTGCTTTAAGGTATGTAATGTTAATAAATATGTGAGTTAAAGCAGTAAAACATATAAGCTAAAGCAGTAAAACATGAGTTAAAGCAGTAAAACATGAGTTAAAGCAGTAAAACAGTAAAACAAAAGCATACTAATCCCCCCTAGGTGTTAGGTAACACCTCTATTGATTTACTGATTTACTGCTTTAAGGTCTGTAAAGTATATGTTTTTAATAAAATTTCGTACAATTGTAGTAAAATAAAATGTTTATATATCAGGCACTCTGGTTTTTTTTTTCTTCTTACATGCAATTTTTAAAAATTTATAAATTAAAAAGTACTAAGTAAAAGATGTCTGTAATGAGTTACAGTTTTAGGTTCGCGAAAATGTTTTTAATAAAAATGTTTAAGTGCCTAAAATTAGGGTGGGCTAAAATTGACCCATGGAAGACCAAAGGGTTGGTCGTGTGTTTATACGTGTGTATAAGTGTAAATGTAAGTGTAAGTGTCTATGGTGAGTGTAAGTGTCATAGTGAATGTGTGTATAAGTGTAAGTGGGTGTGTGTATGTGTGTGTGTGTGTGTTTGTTTGGTTGTTAGGTTAGGTTAGGTTAGGTTAGGTTAGGTTAGGTTAGGTTAGGTTAGGTTAGGTTAGGTTAGGTTAGGTTAGGTTAGGTTAGGTGCAGTTGTAGGCTGGGTATAGGGTATCCGGCAAGGCCAAGGCCGAAATATCATGGTCAAACAAGGTTAATATATATATATATATATATATATATATATATATATATATATATATATATATATATATATATATATATATATATATATATATATATATATATATATATATATATATATATATATATATATATAAACATACCGCGCTCTCTCTCTCTCTCGCTCGCTTTGTAGATGCGCGTGCGCATGTCTGGTTTATGGCTTGACTGGAACAGTAAAAAGAAACGTGTTACTTATCAACACGCGCTGTAATTCCAAAAATAAAATTAAAATAATGAAAATAATTACGTTACGCAAATAATTAAAATAATTAAAAATAATAAAAATAATTAAAATAATTCAAATAAAAATGAATAAAATAATTCAAATAAAATGAATAAAATTTTCGAAATTAGAGAGAATAATAGCACGGCCGTCTGCCACGTGCTTTTTACGGTTCGAATTCAAAGATTTCGTTTCACGTGGCGATTCTCAGGATGAGAGATGTTATAACAAAAAATAAAATAAAAATAATAAAAATACGCAAATAATTAATTAATTCAAATAATTAAAATTCAATTAAAAAATGATTCAAATAAAAAATTTTCAATGTCTCAAACACATCTAAAATTGTAACTACTTCGAAATGTGGCCGTAAACGAAACTGTCTCTCCCTCTCTCTCTCTCTCTCTCTCTCTCTCTCTCTCTCTCTCTCTCTCTCTCTCTCTCTCTCCTCTTTCTTTTGTTTATTTATATATATATATATATATATATATATATATATATATATATATATATATATATATATATATATATATATATATATATATATATATATATATATATATATATATATATATATATATATATATATATATATATATATATATATATATAAATTATTATTATTATTATTATTATTATTATTATTATTATTATTATTATTATTATTATTATTATTATTATTATTATTATTATTATTATTATAATTATTATAGGGAATTCACGGACTCGGTTAAATTGACCTGATTTCAAAATATCTCATTACCAGATCTCACGTTTGGTCCTGGGGACTAAAGGGCATAAAGTTGACCGCGTGGTAAGGGTTCGTATCCTTTCGGTGGCTATATATTTTGATTTATGAACGGAAAGAACTCGAAAAGCTGTGAAGACGATAAGGCTTGAGGTGGTAAGGAAGTTTAAGTGTAGATGTAAATGACGGAAAATCGTGGCATGACCACGTGGGCGCAGGTGTATGTGTGTTTCCGGTGTGTGTGTGTGTGTGTGTGTGTGTGTGTTTGTGTGTGGGTGTGTGTGTGTGTGTGTGTGTGTGTGTGTGTGTGTGTGTGTGTGTGTGTGTGTGCTGGGACGTGGGTATGGTGGGACGGGGTACAAGGAGGGATGTGACACAAGGCGTGCGGATGTGAACCAACGGCTCAGGTGGACTGACGGGCGGGAACGCTGAAAAATGAGCCTGCGGGCTCACGCGACGGGCGGGTCGCACCTGCAAGGGCCCAGGATCAAGGTTAAGACATCACAAAAGGGCTAAGCCCCTAAAGACACATCAAAAATTACCGTGGGTCAAAAATGACCCATGGCCGAAAAATTAGGGGGGGGGGTAAAATAGGGGGTGGTATGTACAACGGTTGCTTAACCCTAATTTTTGCAACCCTTCTTCGAAGGGTTGCTAAAAATTAGGGTTGCAAAAATTAGGGTTGCCAAAAATTAGGGTTGCCAAAAAATTAGGGTTGCCAAAAAATTAGGGTTGCCAAAAAATTAGGGTTGCCAGAAAATTAGGGTTGCCAAAAAATTAGGGGGGTTTTTAGGTAGGGGGTTTTTTCGGGTGGGGGTTTTTGTCTGGGTGGGTTTTCCGATGGGTGGGTTTTTCGGTGGGTGGGTTTTTAATTGGGGTTTTTTTTGGGTGGGTTTTTCGCTGGGTGGGTTTTTCGATGGGTGGGTTTTTCGATGGGTGGGTTTTTGGGGTGGGTTTTTCGGTGTCCAATATAGCTCTCCTACTACTTACGTTAATAGCCGATTTGTAGAGTGGAAAAATGGCATGGGTAAGAAGCTTTTGGGGTAACAAGCCCTAAAACAAGGATGGTCGGTCTTTCATACATTAAGCGGCAAATTTTTGTGTAGGAGCTGTGATGCGGTAAAAATTATTTTGCTTACAAATATTTTGAAAAGTCTATTTTGGATACGAGTCGACTAATGTAATAATATTAATTACTATAGCCTATTCAGTTACTGTAATAATTAATTTTATAATATTGATTTTACCTTAATTTTTTTTGGATTTTTTTTTATGTATGTGTGTGTGTGTGTGGAAAACATCAACTATTAAATATACTATGGAAAGGGGCTCTATACCCCTTGGATTTTCCACCTCTGCCCTAGACTCTATACACTCTGATAAGGGAAGAGTCCGAAGAGGAATTTCTAAAACGGAAGTCCTTAATAAATAAAGATATATAAAAATTAATAAAAAATGAAAGAAAATAAATAAATAATTAATATAAATAAATAAGAATGATTGCAAATTTTAGATGTATATTTTTTTCTTTAGTTATGAGATAATTGTTGCGTCAAAATCTATTTAATGTTGACTTCATATTTTTTTTAAAAAATTTTTTTTATTTATTTATTTGTTTTCAGAAAGTGTGCGACAAAGCCATGAAATATATCACCCTCTTTATGAAAATAAATTTTTTATTTAAAAATGTAAACTTTTATTTAAATTGATGCTTAAAATTTATTTTTCGTTCTGAAATAAAAAAAAATTATCACCTTTACTAACGAGAAAGTTATTTATGCGAGATATTGAGAAAGACGAGACAAATTGAGAAAATTCTCCTCTCTCTCTCTCCTCTCTCTCTCTCTCTCTCTTCTCTTCTCTTCTCTTCTCCTTCTCTTCTGACTCGTCGTCTCTCTCTCTTTCACATACACCACCACACACACACACAACAAAACGATTACAATCTTTTAGGTTGTCCGTGTTGCATATTTAGGCTTCGCCATCTGTTCTTTTTTTTAATATAAAAATGAATCATTCCATGAGGATGTCTCCATTTACTCCAACAAAAAAATGTTTTGGGTGGGTTTGGCCTCCTTCCGATAAGATTTCTTGTTTATTTTCCTTAATTTTCTTGGTAAGTGATCTTTTCTATCTTCTTACTTTCTTAACTAAACAAGTTTTGCCTTTAATATTTCGCTTGTTGTGAAAGGTATTCCTAAATATAAAAGGAGTAGTTATCTCTTTTCAAACAAATTAGTTTTTTATTATTAGATTAAAAATACCTGCTGGAATTGTGCAGAAACAAATTTTTATCGATAGAACCCAAGTTGGACCAGAGCAGGGTAACGGAGCGAGAATATGGAATCAGGGATTAGGTTAGCGGCTGTAAGAGATAATTTACTGTGGGCGCGATTGTTTTGTGCTTAGAAAAACAGGGATGGAAAATCCGTTGTTTTTTTTTTTAAAACAAAAAACAAAACCAATTGTTAATTTTTTTTTAAAGAAATAAAACCATCTGGGTTATTTATTTTTTCGCTCTATTTTTTTACCTATTTTAAACATCATATTTTTAATTAATATTTTTTTATTAGTATTAAATGTTATTTTATGATTTGTATGTTTATATTAAATGTTTTAATAAGTTTTTTAGCACCAAATAATTTTATTATCAGACAAAGAAATGAGAAAGAAAATGAAGATAATAGGTGGAGAGGACCATAAGCATTTTTTTTTTTTCATTTTCCACACTTTTTGCCTTAATTTTGGATTATTTTCATTAAAATTTAATATATATATAAATTTATATTTATATTATGTTATATTATATATTATTATGTATAAATAGACCTTATAATATAACTATTTTATATATTATAGTATATAATTATAATATAAGAAGTTGAAGGAGTTGTAGTTTCAGGTCTATAATATATTATATTATATATCTATATTAATGTGGCATCCTACTCATTTTCCCATATTCTCTATAATCCTTTTGATATTACTTATTTAAGATAAAATGTATTCTCCTGCTATGTTTCAAGGCGTAAGGTAAGGAGAGTAACAAAGAATGTAACGCTATTAAATCTCTAAATGAAAGTAACAATTGTAATGTGATATTTAACTATGTAAGAGTTAAATGAATATATAATTGAAAATTTTCTTTTCATAATATCTTACTCCATAAGTTTGTAATATACAGATGAGTCCAGCGATGGTAGATTGAAGGAGTTGTAGTTAGGTTATAGATATGAGCACATTTGGACAATGGAGATGATAGGATGATAACTAGGTCCTGATACAGGAATTTGGGACTGGCTTCATACACTAATTGATGATGACTTGAAAATGCTTTTCCTGTTGGAAGTGTAAGAAATGAGAGGAGGATCATAGAACACCTGTTGTTCCAAGATCTTCTGGACCTTTTTCATTGTAAATTATTTTCCAATATCCCGATTCATGATATATGTCTCTGTTTGAAAATCGAGATTTGTTGGCGCGAGTGTTGTAAAAATGGAACAGTGCTATTGGATGATTAGCCAACATTATGTCCATTTTAAATTATCCAATAGTTGTGTTCCCTTCGAGAATTATCTGTTTTCTAAGCGCAAAATTCCGCCGTAAACCGTCTTTTTATTTATATTTTTGTATTTTTATATGATCTTGTTACTATTGGATCTGTACTGTTTGTGTTCTCTCCGGACGCTCTTTAGCTGTAATCCAATCACTAACACTCTCGTTTACCTTCTTCACAATATTGATATGCGATATTCAACGAAATAATGTGATGCAGGATAGGCTTGAAAGAACGAAATTTCTGATCTTTATATAGTGTTGTAAATAAATGGTTGTTATTAAATGCTCAAAATATTAGCAAAAACACTTTCATTAGTTTCATAACTTGAAGGTAGCATGTCTTCACCCCCCAGCCCGATGATGATAGCTTGAGGGCGCAGAAGAGTAGGCGTTCTCATGACAATAAGATAATATTTTTTAAATAATAAAGGCTTTTATTTTATCAATCTAACCATTGCTTTGCCTTCCGCAAAATCTTTAATCTGTTTTGTAAGTTTCCTTTAGGAATCTTTATTTGATATTTTGCTTTTCGTTTTTATTTCTTCTTCTCTTGTCTCCTTATATGAAGTCGACAGGTAGATCAAGCCTATTATTTAAAGCGTAGGTTCTTATTAACAAGTTTTAGTTTTTTGCGTATGATCACGTTTTAGGAATTGAGTGTTTCGTAGGCTCTAGGGCTTCGGACTACTTCTTACACACGGACTTGTGCTAGTCGTAACATAAAGGCCGCCATTCTTCTTTTATAGGAGTATGAAATTGCATATTGGGGAGGTTAACACATATTGCTCTCCTTGATACTTGTGTATGCTGGGGCTTGTGATCGTTGATCTTTCTACTCTATATAAAACTCTCTACCGATGATTTTGTAGACGTCGAACTGGTTTGCTTCACCCTTCTTCTATTGTTTTATTACAATTGGAATTGCTTTTTTTTTTTTAATTTTTCCAGTACATGATACCTACTTTCTTTGATGAGAGGTTCCTACGATCTGAGTATTTCAGCGTTTATCTTTTTCGTCAACTCTCTCACCCAGACTTAACTGCTATCTTACATGTATCCTACTGGTAAAGTCTGGAAAATGTTTTCTTCCCATTTATTTACTATTCAAATATCTATATCTAGGGAGTATTAAATTAAACTGCTGCTTATAGCCTTTTTAATTACTTTTTTTCATTTGTAAAAATAAAAAACTAAAAAAAAAAATTAATTTTTTGAGTTCGGCATAAACAAGAAAAAAAACATGTTGCTTTAAACCAAGTTGTTTAACCAAACAACCGCTTATAGTAATATATATATATATATATATTATATTTAGTATTATATAATATATAGTGATATATATTATATATTATATATTATTTATATAATATATACTATATTATATATAGTAAGTATTATAATGTACGATATTTATTTATATATATATATAATAATATATAATTTATTGATATATATATATTATAGCTGAAGTGAACTGAATGAAAATGGATTTGAAGGATTAAAAAAATAGATTGTTATGAGAAAAAATGCTTGTCTGGAGTGATGTGAGTTCATATATCCTGTACGGCGGCGTTTTTTCTCGAGAAAGAAATGCAGGATGAAGCGGTCGTCTGGAGATAGAAAACGTTGATGGTAGTGAAAAATTGATGAAATTGCAGCGGTGCGAGCTGAAAGGTAAGTGATGAAGACAGCTTGTTTCGTTGTGATTCAAAGTTATTTGAATTATGTAGTTTTCCTATGGTTCCAATATTCTATCTGCAATATATATATATAGTATTATAGTTATAAGTAAATATATATATTTATTATATATATAGTATATAATATAATATATATAATATATATATATATTATATAATATATTATATATATATATATTAGTATATATTATATAATATATATATCAGGAAATATTTTTTTGTTAAAATTACTTAATTACTTCTTTCATCCATAATCTTAACTGTGTTGTTTGATAGAGTTTGACTTGAACACGGCTCCAATAAATTACGGGCTCGTAATTTATAAACATGATTTCGCCAATAGGTCAGCTCAGCAACCTTATAGTGGTAAGAAAGACTTTTATAATAGTATACTTGCATAATAATAAATTTATGAAATAAGGATATATATATATTATATATATATATATATATATATATATTGAATAGACATATATTATTATTTATTTAGACCAATTTTGGAACAGAATGAAGAGTATATAACATGTTAATATATCTATTTATATATGATATATATTATATATTATATTATATATATATTATACTATATATTATATTATATAAATATATATATATATATTATATATGAAGTATATATGTTATATATATAATATTATATATTTATTATGTTTAGTATATTATATAGTATATATGTATTATATATATATATATTATATAGTGACGTAAATATTTCATATATTATATCTTATATATATATTCTATTTTATATATATATATATATGGCAACTGAACACTTATAGAAACAAAAATTATATTGAATGGCATACGAGGGAATTGAATCAAAATTTTTGGATGGGCTTGAGTGGTCGCGATTAAGGGTTTTTCGTTATAGCGAATAGTAAATTAATAGTGATCGCAATCAAATTTTGAGGTGTATATTAAGTGTATATGAAGTCAAAAAATATGTTGTGAGTTCGTGCTGGTACATTAAGGTTATTCGTTATATTCATATACATGGTTCATTAATAACAAACATTTTCCATATATGGAAAAATTGGAAGAATAAAAAAAGTGTATATTATATTTCCTGTTGACGATTTGGGTCTAGATTCATTGTGTATATTTGGATGTTTTTGATAGGTCGGTAGTTTAATAGTGCTGTCGAAAGATGTCAAACAGGGCATAGCTATGTTACAGTGGTGATGCTGATATCCATAGCTCATGTAAGTGAAAAGGTGGAGTATAAGAAATATTATCGAATCTTTTATATGTGACGGAAGAGGGAAAAAAAAACATGTAGCAGCTGAATATGCAGGATAACAATAACGGCAAAGGCAAACAATTGAAGTTTAAGGGGGGGGGGGGATAGGAATCTTTCAGGAGATATTAGGTACACACTATTTATTAAGATAAGACAAATGTGGAAAATAAAAAAGCATGAGGCGGAAAGTAACGATCGAGTAAGTTGTGTCGGATCTATAGAAAAGGGTCTGTGAGGTAATAAAAGTGAAGGTAAATGGATCGAAATTTTATAAAGAAGTTATGAGCATTGAGCAGTGGTATTAAAGGCATTCTCTTTAAAACTCAAATCATATTTAGAGCAGGAAAATTGACTGTAATCAGCCGACGAATTTTGGTATATAGCAGTTCAGGTTATATATATTCAAATTTATTCTTTGATTATTACACTAGTTGAACTTAGTGAATTCTGCAACTAATATTTTCATCAATTAGTTGGAAGGAAACTGACTCCGTCTTAAATTATATGAAAAATGTGATTCTTGTTTGAATTAATTTCTACAAACCAGATTAAATTTTATTTTTTCAAGTCTGAGGTTGGGGAGTTGCAATGGGAACTTTTATTTCTTGTAATTAAGAAATGAGAATGCCGCGTAATCAATGTAAAATGAAAAAGGCATAAAGCAGGTTGCAGATTCCTTTTTTGAATGATATTTTGTACCAAACCAGTGTGAAGGCATGTTCGCGACAAATAGATGTATTGGTCTCAATCTTAGCAAATTCATGTCAGCGAATTCCTAATTAAAATTTTAGAATTTTGTAAATAAATTTAGACCTGTAAATTCTCCGAAAAAAGTTAAGGAATTTATCATCTTTTCTCTCCATTACTTAGTGCTCTGGAAAGGCTCAAACCATACTTCTCAATTCTACAGGAGATGAAAGGCTAACAGAACTGAAGGCTAATAGACTCGGGTTTCATTAAGGGATCATCATACGCTACGTAATATAAAGGATGAAGTTATCTATCATTTTATTGTTATTAAAGAGAGCTGGGAAGATTATTTTATATATATAAATTAGTAATTTTTTTTAGTATTTATAAATTTTTTAGTCAAAAACGAAAAGTTAATATTCCTTTTGTTCAAGCTACCTATCTATTCCCCTTATTATAATCATTATATTAATATATTCATGTAATCTGTCTTATCCATCAATGTAATCCATTATAATACATTTATACAGTATATATACGTAATATAATATATATAATATATAATATATTATATCATATTATATATATATATTATAATATATTATATATATTATATATATTATATATATATATATATATAATATATTAGTATATATAATATATTATGTATATATATACTATACTTATATGTATATAATATATAGTTATCATATATATCTTATATATAGATATGATAGGGTTGAATTCTAGAGTACTTGTACTGTACTTGTACTTGAACGTACATTTTTGGAGTACTTGTACTTGCAGTTTCTAAAACGATGTAATTGTACTTGTACTTGTAATTGAGCCTTTTGTACTTGGTACTTGTGCTTGGGTATTGCAATTTTTGGCATTTTTAACTCTGCCAATATTTTATTATTTTCCATATTTTCATTTTCCTAAGTATTGATTCTATACCTTTTATGTATGACATTTAAAGCAATATATAACGTGAATGTGAAGTCTGCCAACATATTTATAATATATATATATCATATATAGTTATATAATTATATATCATAATAATAATATATATTATATAATATATTAGTGTATATATATATATATATATTAATCACATCATCATATCACTCATCATCAAGCATCTGCGATATAGTCGAACAAACCAAGGGAGTCACAAGATCTTTTTGACAACAGCGCAACGAAGACTGGGAGTAATGGGGGGGCGGTCAGACATGTGACAAGAGATCAAAAAAGTATGGTAAGAAAGAAATACTGACACAAGGTCGGAAAAGAGGAAGCTAGTTACATTTATCACTTCTATATATAACGACTATGTATGGTGCGCGTAGGATGAGGGAGGAAGCAATCGGCGCGCAAAGAGAAGGTGATGGATAATTAAGGAAGTCGTTGGATTATACATCCACTTACTAGAGATACCGGGCGTTGACGGACCTCAATTAAGCTATGGGTCAATGTCCAAATGATATAGAGATATATGGAATGCCCTTGGCGAAGGTGGGACTAATACATACAACACTCACAATTACGCTAAGCATTTCGGGTCACGTATTACATGCACTTTTTTGGTTCGTTTCTAGAGCGCCGTGAATGCAAAATACAACTTAATTTCACGTGTCCAGAGATTTTTCTTTAGGATGGACATCAATGACCGACTTTATTTATTATCAGAGGTCTCCCGCCTGTGGATTGGACCAACACAAACCCCCTTCGACAGACATATTATAAATCACAGATAACCAAAACGGCTAAGATCTATTAAGTACTGAATTGTTATTACACGACATGACCAAATCTAAAATACTTTCAATTTATTATCATATTATGGACATTTTTCATTACAAAAATAAACATGCAACTTGTATCTATCCTGAATAATATTTATATCAAAAGCTTCTTTACTAAAGCCCAAAGATTGTATCTGAACACATTGTACTTTAGAGTCTATTTAGTTCAGACATGGAGTCTTGATAACTATAATAGTTAACACCAGGTTGAATTACCATTTACTACGCGGGAGCACTTTCTTATTACTTAATCTTAAGGATTCTTATTAGTCTCAAGGATTTTATTTCACCATGATCTAATACCCTGACACAATTGAAAGGTTACACTAGTAGTGATCGGATCATGTCATTGATTTCGTAACTCACAATAAATTATGATGATAATGACTAAAAATATATTGTAAAACCTGTACTTGTTCCGGAGCTCACATTAGCATAACTTACAACGGAGAATGTTCTCATCCATGCTAGAATTCTCTTATAGTTTAGTATTACACAGCCTCTTTTCAGACATCCAGAAAATAATTTGCATATTATACTATACTCGGATCAGGAACTTCTTCCAGATTCCATCACAAAACGTGGTTATATATAGGCAATATATATAATTATATATATATAAGATATATTATGTGTATTAGGTGATTATATATTAATATATATAATATAGATAAAATTAATATATCGATATTTGGTAATAAAGTGTAATATTTATATAATTTATGAAAGATAGTGTTCTAGAAGAATATTTATAGATAGCTGAAAAGATATTAGAAATTTATAATTTATAGGGAGCTGGTGGTTCTTATGGATTTGGAAAGTTGTATAACAAACGTTATGGAGGGTATAGTTCGAGGGATTGGGGATGACACTAGTTTGGTGTTCGGTTTACAAAATAGGTGTAATATATAAGAAGAATAAAGGGATAAAGGAGGTGAACGATAAGGTACGACGTGATAGATGATATATATGGTATATAAGTTTATAGTGAGTGTTGTAGGGAAGATATAATTTGATAAATTTTGGTCGAAAGGTTGCGGTCGAATGGTGAAGGATAGTAACTTGATGGTGGAAAGATATAAGGGTGGTTTAGAAGTGGTAGAGGGATGTGTGGTCAAATTATGTACATTGAACACATGATATGGGATCAATGAGGAGAGAAAGAATAGGATTTTGTTTTAGGATTTATGAATTTGACAACAGGCGTATAATAGGATTTAATAAGGTGAAAGTATGGCAGTTGTTAGTGATATGGTGTTGGTGGTAAGGACTTCTGAACATAGGAATAAAGTTAGTTATTCGATGTGAAGGTGGTAAGAATAATCGAGTGACAAGTGATTAATTATATAATATTGAATAGGGAGTGTACAGGGATGTGATCTAAGAGTTCCTTGGCATTCAATTGTATATGGTAGTGGTTGAGAGGGTTATGGAAAGAATTTTAGAGGTTGAGTGACAAGGATAAGAGTTAGAGAATGATGAGAATGAGATGAGAGATAGGACGAGATATACTTGAGGGGTGATTTAGATGGGATGAATAATGGTATAGAAGTGAGAAGAGTTTGATAGTAGAAGAGAGTGTAGTAGGATAGGGAGTGTTAAAGGAGGGTTTGAATTAAACGTAGATAAGAGATAAGGTTTTGGTGGAGTGAGGACCCTAGTGTGAAGTATAGTTAGAGTGGTGAGCAGCTGGAAAGTGTCTGAATTTAAATTATTTGTATATATGTTAGATGACAAAGGGGGAAGATGATGCAGAAGTATAGTAGAATGTGGATGGCATAAGGTGGTGTGCAGTTAATGTTGGTGATGTAAAAGATAGTGTTGAGTGCGCTAGGGTCTTACATGAGGGATGTTTTTTAATAATATGAGGTTGGAATAAGAGGTATATATATAGATCTAAAAAGTATTTCGATGGACAATCTTAGGGGCTTGGTAGGTGTGAAAAGAATGATAAAATGAGGAATGAAGTAATTAGGAGTTGTTTGGTGTGTGGAGATCGGAGTAAATGAGAGAATAAATGGAAGTACGTTGAGTTATATGGTTTGATCACTGTGGAAAGAGGTATGATTGACAGACGGATTAACAGGTTACGGACATTTATAGTGGTAAAGATGTGTTGGGAAATCCGACCGGATGGAGATAGAAAAAAGTGGAATGATAGAAAAGGAATGCTGGATAGAGAGAAATGTTGAGTTTGGAAGAGGCGAGGAGAAGAAAGGTGCATAAAGGAGTGAATTGGTGGTTTTTTGTGAGGTGGTTTGGTGTATGTAGCCACATGGGCAAGGAATGGAACCACTTGAGAGGTCACTAAGTTGAGGGTAATCGGGGTCAGTAGAAAGCGGCCTAGGGTGGATTTTGTTGACTTGCGAGATGTTATCGTCAATATAGTTGGGTATACTAAGGGCTAGCGGTGATAGGGCTGTGGATATATTTTTTACCTTTGATTCTAATTCTTTACCATTTTTATGTTTCCGGGTAATAAAAATTGATTAGCCTGCATCATTAGCTCTTGGGGAGATAAAGATGTGGTAGATGATGATGAATGGATTGATGATGATGATGAGATGATGATGATTAGATGATGATGATGACTTGTTGATAATTTATAAAATATACAGTATAATTATATAGGTATATTATACTATATAATAATATAATTTAATTCGTTAGATATTTAATATTAAATACTCAAGTTTTCTAAGGACTGTACTTGCTACTTTGTACTTGATACGCATCGTATTTTTGTATTGATTACTTGTACTTTATGACAATTCAGAGATACTTGTACTTGTACTATGTCTTGAACATTCTTAGAGTACTTTGTATTGAAAAATGTACTTGACCAATTGATGATATATCTATATACTATATTTATATATATTTATATATATATTATATTATAATTTATAATATATATATATATATATAAATATTATATATATATAATATATTATATATATATTATATTATTATATATATATATATTAATAATATATATATTATATTTTTATTACTGACAACCTATGAACTCATTTCTGAAAATATATGATTTACAAAACCTACATTTTTAAGATGGGGATGTCATGTTTATGGTTTTTCCATTGACATAACTTGAGGAAGGAGAACTGGGTTTTAGTGAACTAATGTGAGATGAAGAGTATATTAAGGTAAAACAAAAGATTCGTGATTCTTTTTGATGAAATGCTATTTTGTTTTATGTGTTAGTGATACAATGTTTGTGCTTGGGTATTTATTTACCATATTTTTTGTACATTATAAAAATTCTTTGGCACATTGGTTGGAGAAGTCTTAGAAATGTTAGACTTAAAGATTTTATTCTTTTTAATTAATTTCTTATAGAATAATTATTATCAGTAATTAAACCTAACTTAAGTAATTGTCTTTTTAATGATAGTGTTTCAATAATATGTTTCTTTCATAAATATACTAAGCATGGTTAAAATTTTATTCCTTCATGTATATACCAACTGTATGCGTAAAATGCGAGACTTGAGTTTAAGGGTTGAATAGGTATAGAAGCACAATGACGATTCTTAAAAATTTCATTAACGAATAAGTATTTTTTTTTTTTTTTTAAAATACTTATAGCATAATCTAAATTGTAAGTGTATGGTATAAGAGATCATCCATTG
>JABUQX010027857.1:0-15000 GCA_015478945.1 Trachelipus rathkii
TATTTGTTTGAGTTTAAATAAGAACTTTACATATTTCTTTGACATAGAAAAATTTTTGAAAAAAAATATTAGAAAAACAGTTTGAAAATATTTTGAAAACTTAGCGTTTTTTTTTTTGGAACTTTGAAAAAAATATTTTTGAAAACTTAGTGTTTTTTTTTTTTTTTTTAAAAATTTGAAAAATATTTTTGAGACTTTAGTTTTTTTTTATTTTAGAAACAGTTTGAGAACTTTTTTTTTTTTATTTGATTAATTTAAATTAATTAACAATTAATCATGACTATGTTTGAACCAATAGTCTTTACCGTCTTCGTATTTTCAACATTGTTTCTCATTCTCGCTAACCTGGTTCAAAGGCTATAGCCGGGACCAGTTGACCCTAATGGAGCTCAGGAGGAGCTGAAGGGGATAATAAGGACTTAGAAAATAATGATTCAACAGAGAACATGGATGAGAACATGGATAATACAAATAAAGAAGAAAATACAGAAGATGTTAATCAAGATGAAGAACATGATGTAACAGAAGTGAAGGACTTTACGACGGACAGAAAACAGAGAGAATTAAAGAGCAAAGAAACCCAAAGATAAGGCGACCCCACACAAAAGGGATTATGGGACTTCCTCCAGATATATCTACCTTCCTTCTAACATTGATACAATGTCGTTAAACCCAAATCAGAGAACGGCTTGGGATTGGCATCAACCAGGAAATACAGAAAAATTACAACAAGGAATACCTAAGTGCTCAAAAGACAAATGTTTTGGACAACACCTTTAATATACATTTAAATACATCGGGGCCACTCCCCTTCAAATAAAAAGAAAACTTACACTTCCTGGAATGGCCAAACAGAAATTTTTAACAATAGAAGTGAGTTTAGTGGAACTTGGGGACAGAACCAAGCAAGTGATACCTTATATGGAGGACAACCTCAGAATCCGTGGGGGCCATCCCAAAATAATCCTTTAAGTATGCAGCCACCTCCTACAGGCTGGCAACAACCCCTTCCTACAATGCAACCTGGTTACCATCCATACCCATATGGACCCCTTTATGGAGGATATTATCCAAACGCTGCGTATACCCCTCCATTACCAGAATTAGCTAAAGAATTAAAATTGTATGGAAGAAATACCAAGACACAAGCTTGGGTAGGAATTAAATTTGAGGATTACCTTTCAACGTTGCAAGAGAAGATACGCACGTTAGGCCTAATCACTGAACGTCAAAAAATAGACTATGCTAAGACTACAATCTCTTCTGATTTCTCATCAGAGGCCCGTCAATATATTCTTAAGGATAATAGCTTTTCTAGGTGCAAGACCCTAGAAGACTTTTTGATTCAATTGAAGATTTTTCTCAAACCAGACAAAGCCGAGACAATCTTCTGTTTATTGAAACAATTCATGAAATTTCAAAGGAGACCACATGTAACTCTTACTGAATTCATGTTGGACTTGAAGAATCTCCTTTGGGAATATCAGAAAAAACTCATAGATATCGAGCCTTCCTTTGGATTTACTTCTCAACAGATAAATATTTTAATTATGACTAAGATTTTAGAGAGTATGGAAGAGCTCAGAGATCATAGAAGACTTAGAGAAAAAGTCTTAAAAGTCTTTAATCCAGACTTAAGTTTCGTAGAAATTTTAGAGAAACTTAGTCAAATAGAAGAAGGAGTCTTGTTTCCAGACAACCATAGAGCAGACAAGAGATTAGAAGAAATACAGCTTAGAGTGTTCTATCAGAGAAAAACAATAGCAATAAATAACAGTGAAGTTAGAAAGAAAGAACTACATACAACCTTCCATGAGGAACAGAACCATGGAATGGGGTAATAAAAAGAATACTTTTCTAAAATTTACAGGAAAAAAAAGAACAAGCCCTTCCCAAATATAAGACTTATAAGGAAGGTTAAGGAAACTTCTCCAGTAAAGAGATTAAAGTCAATGGACTATTGCCTAAAATGTGAATCTTTAGGTCATCATTCCCGAAACTGTGGTTGGAATACCACATATTGTAGAGTATGTAGAAAGTTCCATGCCCGGGGTTCAACGTCTAATTGCAAGAATGCCCCTGTATGGATCCCTAATGAAAATGAAAATAATATGGTAATACCATATAATAATCCCACTGATTTTGATAATGGGGTCAAAGCTCGAAGAGTCGAGATTAAAAATGATTCAAATACTAGAAAGCCAAACTCTTACTCAAAGAATGAGCGTAGCTATCAAGGTAAGAGTCCCAAGAAAACAACCAGAGTTCATCTGATCTCTAATCATCAAGCTGACCCAGAACATGAAGAAATATCTGGAGCTGAAGATGAAGAAGAAGAGAACGAACAGTTTTTCACACCAGATCTCTCTACAAGAGAACCAAATTTTTGAGTTCTGGCAAAGATTTAAATGAAGAAATGGTAAACAGAACAGTAATTAAAGAAAATATTTCAAGCTTAAAGAAGAGAGGTGTTATAGTAACCTCTAGCTTCTTTGGTGTAGGAATTAGACCCCCAAAATTGGGATGTCATTATTTTTTGTCAATATTTTTGACTCCAACAAAAGGTCAGAACGAGGTTGAAGTTCATAGCCTACTAGATTTGGGGAGCACAACCTGTTTGATATCGTTGGATAGATTAAAAGAAATAGAAAGAGAAGGAAGATTTAAACTGTCTCTTAAGGAAGCTAGTATTATAGTTCAAGGGATTGGAACTCAGATGATCCACCCTATAGGAGAAGTTGATCTACTTCTAAGGCTACACCAACAGTATTACCCAGTTACCTTTTTAGTGTGTAAGACTGGAAGCACTGGAGCTTGGAACGGAATTCTATTAGGTACAAGTCTTTTAGCTAATCTACCTATAACCATAGACCTTTCTTCATCAAAATTAAATCTTAAAGAAGAGGATAACGAAATAAAAGTTAAAATCTTTGCCAAGTTAGGAAGCTTTTTTCTCATGAAACAGGAGAAAGAAATAATTAAGAAAGACAGAATGATTAATAATCATAGAAAAGATTCATAATAATTCCAAGTGAAATAATAAGTTATAAAGTAAATAATGACAGTGATAAACTGTAAACAGTAACTTCAGATAAAAGGCTCATTGGAAAAGCCTACAAAGAGAATTATGAATAAAGGCTCATTGAAGAAGCCTACAAAGGTAGAAATAAATAAAAATTCTTGTTGTTCTTCAGGAGAACAAAGAGAATTCACAACTTCACTCCAGTAGAGGTAAGGACCTTTTAATAGCAGACGGAAGAAATTATGAAGTTCAATTTTGCTATTAATAGAAGAACAATGGCACCTGCTCAATCTTATGGTTATTTGAAAGTCAGACCTGAGAGTAAAGAAGATTTGAAAACTGGGAAAAGAAGTGTTTTAATAACACCTTGCTTCGCTGTAGGGCCATTAGTATTTTGCAAACTCTGGGATGTCCAGTAGAAACAATGAAGTTATTTTGAGTTATATATTAATCTTAGTGACAAACCTTTTTATTTAAAGAAAAATAAAAACATAGGGAAGTGTCATCCGATCTTAAAAGTTATAAAGGAAGAATATTTTAATAAAACTGCTATTGCTACAGAGAAAAGCAGATAGGATCTACTTGTATAGTAACTGCTCAGAAAATTTATCAGATAAACAGTTGAAGAATGCATACAGAGAAGATTAGAACAAATAATTTAGTAAAGAGAATAGCAAGATGTTCTATTCTTACAGAAACGCTGAACACTTAGAAAGAACTTCTAGATTTGTTAATGGAATATAAGGACGTCATCGCTTTAGACGACGATGCAGTTCCTGTTTGTCCTATACAGAAGTTTGAAATAGAACTTACCCCAGATGCTCCAAAGATCATTTTTAGGAAACAGTATCGTCTCCCACATCGCTATTTGGAAGACATTGATAATTTCACCGACGCAGCTTTAAAGAAAGGATATATTAAAGCTTGCTATTCGCCACATAGTTCACCTCTACTGGTGGTGGCCAAAAAGAACTCTAATAAACCAAGAGTCTGGTAAGACTATCGTATTTAAACTCTTTAGCGTCTCCAGATGTGTACCCATGCCCTCGATTGACGAAAATATTTTCCGTCCCTAGGAGGCAGTACCATTTTTACTAGCTGTGACTTGATAGATGCTTACCATTCCCTCGAAGTCGAGGAAGAAACACAGAAATTTAATGGCTTTCCGTACAAGAAAAGGATTATTCTGCAACAGATTATTATTTGGGCACCGCAATGCCCCAAGTACCTATGCTAGGACAATGCGCAAGTCGCGTTAAACCATTTATTAGGACCTATTTGCCCAAGTGTATTTAGATGATGTCTTAATCATGGAGTAAAAATAAGGCAGACATTTGAAAATACTTGAAGAAAAGTTTTTACTTGCGTTTAAGAAAATAAAATTGGAGAGTTAAATTGACCAATTCATTTTCTTACAAACTTCAGTATTGTATTTAGGGATTTAAAATAGGAAGAGACGGAATTTCACCAGATCCGGCGAAGATAGAATCGATGAAGAGTTTCGTCCTCCAGCAAAGTGTTAAGTAACACAATTTTATTAGGTTAATGTTTTCAGTTATTTCGCTTTTTAATTACGGACTTTTGCACTAATTGCGAACCATTATATAAACTTAAATAAAAAGAATGTTAATTGAGTGAAGAAGAACACCAAAAAGCATTTGACACTCTTAAAAGAGGAAAATCATTTGTTGTTCAACCTCAGTTAACTTTCCAGATTTATTCCAGCCATTCTTTTATAGTACAGGACGCCTGTGACAACGGATAGAGAGTACTGTACCAAATGATCGGACGTATGGCAAAGAAAAGCCATTATCGTTCGTATCAAGAGTGTTAAGAGGCAGTGAACTAAACTATGATATTATAGAAAAGGAATGTTTAGCTGTTGTCTTTTCACTACAGAAGTTTAAAAATACGGTGTTTGGTTATCCCATCACCATATTAACTGATAACCAACCTCTCTGCTTTATCTTCCGTAATAAGCAGCAGACTGGACGGTTGGCCCGCTGGAATTTATTTGTTAATAGTTTTTCGCCAACTATAAAGTATAAGACGGGAAAAACAAACATACCGCCTGATTATTTGAGTAGGCACCCAGCAAAAGCTCCAAACGTTTATTTTTTCAAAGGAGAAAAGAAACCGATGTTACCAAGAAAAGATTTTATTCTAACGAAAGAAACCTTCAATAGGGAACAAGAGAATTGCCCTAGATTGAAAGAATTAGTTAAGTGGGCTAAGGAAAACCCTAAAACTTATCCACATATTTTCCATAAGAAAGTATTGTACTATGCAACTAGAAAGGAACCTTATGTAATACAAGTACCAGATAGCATGATCTACTCAGTTATAGATCATTGCCATTCTTCACTTGGAAGTGGGCATGGAGGACAGCAAAGGACTGAAAAACGAGTTAGAGAAAGATACGTTTTTCCTCATCTAAGTAAGTTAGTAAAGGAGTACTGTTCTCAGTGCGTGTCCTGTGCTAAGGTTAAAGGTCCTAGGCCTCCAAAAGCTGAAATAAACAGATGGCCTCTTCCTTATACTCCGTTTTCTAGAGTACATGTGAATAGTATAGGAAAACTTCCACATGTTCAATTTCAGGTGCCAAACACATTCTCGTATTCAGAGATGTTTTGACACGATATTGTGCGAATTAGTCGCTTGTAAATCAAGAACAAGCCAAGAATTTGCTCAAGCGTTACAAGAAAGAGTAATATGCCGACATTCCGAGGCCCAGAAATTTTAACCTCGGATAAATGCCCAGAATTTACGTCAGCTGCCTTCAAAGAGCTGATCTAAAGCTTGGAGGATTAAAAAGTTAATATTCTTGCCCTACAACCAAGTCAAAAAAGGTGTAGTTGAAGAGAGTTGGCAAGCGGATATTGAAAATTTACCTCCGTCATTTTGTAAAAATGACATTATATCATAAGAGAATTGGTTCAAGAGATACTTATCTTTTGCGCAAAATAGGCAATCAATACACGTATAATCGACAATTGGATTCATCTCCACATTTTTGTCCTACATCGCGATATATAAAAAGAACTTCCCTCACGAGATGCTACTGATATTGTCTCTCCCATTTTACAAATAAATTCGGAAAATAGAAAAATTCATATCAGATGAGGTGTAATGTCGTAGTGGAAAGAATGAAAGCAATAAGAGATTTAGCAAGAGAAAATCTAGAAAAAGAAACAATTAAAGCTATGGAACAGCAGCACAAACATGCCACACAAAGAGATTTAAAAGTGGGCGATTATGTTTTTGTGAATGCTATAAAGAAACCAGAACAAAGTTCTAAATTGAACAAAAGATTTGAAGGTCCTTTTATTGTAAATCAAATAAAGGAGCCAAATAAGCTTATGCTCTTCTTCATGTTTAAATTCAACGAAGTTATTTGTCCGGTTCACTCGCGAGTAATGTAAAGATAATGCCAGGTAGAAAAGATTACAGAATCTCATTTTTCATTTGATAATGATGAGATTTTGAATCCAGATGCAATTCAAGAAACATTGGATTCCCCCAAAAAATACAACAGAAAGAACAAGTATGGAACCTTGAAGAAGTAGATCGACAGGTAGATGATCAAGAATCTCCAACCACTTCTTCGTGGATTCCCCCTAATTTTTGATGATTGAACAAAATGTTCTAATCAGAGGAATTATCACCACAAGAACATACAGAATCCGGTGTAGAAGAAACACAAACTATCTATGTTAACCAAAGTTAGATACCTGACATACTACCTCAAGGAAAGTAGATCTGCATTGAATTCTTACTACCACAAACGAGAACTCCAAGTAAAAGAGAGATATAGGACCATCTCTATCCCCACCCAATCAGACAAGATGGATTTCATATATTTTCGGATCAGATTACTGAATATCGTATCAGGAACAAGCAATGTACATATGTTCCAAGGGAAAGTACAAACAAAGCCAGGTTATGCTTTCGGTAACCACACTTACAGACTGGGAAACTGTTAGGCGGGAAAATGCCAAAGTTTCTGAAGCACTTCCCAAAAAGATATAGATCGAATCAACGGGTAACAAAAACAAACCAACCCCCAGAAGGATTTATTGGACGATATTTAATTTTCATCGAAAACCACTCGGAAACAAGGGCAACCCCCGAAGAGATGATAGAAAGAAGATTCTGTTCGTAGTAGACAGCTCTACCAGCAGTATCAGAGGTCCGAGGGATGTCGGAACCGATGGTTCTACAAGAAGTCAAAACAAGACAAAGAGAACATGAATCCTTCAATCTCTACCACTCACAGAACGGAAGAAGCCACAATGGAATCATCTGACAGAATTACAGAGCACCTCCAGTTGTTATTTGCCCATTTGGAAAATGACTAGAAAGAGGAAATAGACTTTACTATTTGCCTCCTAAGAGTTAAAATCTCTTAGAATTGTAAAAAATTTTGTTAAAATAAATATTTTATTTATATTTGTTTATGTTCATAACCTTTTGGTAAAAGTTTCTTAAGCCATTCAGGTAAAGTCCTCATTTTACACTTTTTACCCATGGTATTCTTAATCTTTTTAGATATAAGTTTCCATATTTTTATTATGTCCGTTACGAATTCGGATAAGATTTTTTTTTGCCCCCATGAGGGGGTCAGCGTTATTCTTTTAAAACTAAAAAACCATAAAAAAAATTATGTATCGAAGAAGAATTAATTTAAGAAACGATTTATACAATATATTTTCAAAGGATTCGGTTAGAAAGATGTTTATTTATATTATTTTAACTTTAAAAAGAAAAACCCAAATAAAAATCGAAAAATTTAATTTTAATATAAGTATAATAATAAAATATAATATACAATTGTTTTTATTAATATTAAGAATTATATTTTAATTAAGTATTGCCATTGAAGCTTATATAATTCAGAGCTTAGCGATTCTAATTTAAACACAGATAATTGATTTATAAATTTCAGAATTAGCCTCTATGCTAATAACTTAACTTCATAGATATTGTAATATTAAAATGTAAAGCCATGAAAATACAGATTTGTATAATAAAATATTAATTAGCCTCATGCTATATATCTTTTAAATTTTTAATTTTTAATTTCATGATAATCAGAATGCTACAATTTTTAAGTTTTACTTAAACTTTTTAATTTTTAATTTTCATTTTAATTATAATCAGAATTTTGAAGATTTTTATCTTTAGTTTATTATCCAAGATCCAATAAAACTTGATTTCATTTTATGAAGTCATTTTATTTTAATTATTTGTAGATTTTCATTAATTAAATTATTATCAGAAACATATCAAACTGATTCCAATTTTAAAATTTTAAAATTAACCGTAATTCTAGTATAACCATAGGTAACTTTAAAAAAAATTTAATACATTTAATTATTATTTTAATTTTGTACTTTAGTAAAAAGGCGACCTCATTTATTAAATCGAATAATAATCATTTCAGACTAAAATGAAAAATGTTACATCCCGAACATTGCATTACTTCTTTTACCTGCAGTCTTATCCATCTCCACTAACATTAATGAAGAAACAAGAGTACTGCCAGGTATCATTTTGTATCACTCCGGTGAAGTAAATTTTATAGAAGGATATATCTTGACTTGATTGTATCTTTAGAATGCCCATCAGAAATTAAAACTACTATTTATAGAACCACTAAAATGATAGATACTTTAAAAGATAAATTTTTGCCTGCGTTTAATGATAATTTTATAAATATTTCCATAAATCAACGAGCGCACAAATGGGAATTTCAACTCATTAAAATTAGAACTAAAGTAATATCCCTTAAATTAGCTGAAATTAAAAGCTTACCATGGGTTCACTCCAAACATAGATTCAAAAACCGAGCTGACTTCGAACTGGAGGAGATAAATTCTTTACGTATTTTATTTTGGTACCGCTACTGAGGTATAAGACAAAATTAAATTTCTAAGAAAAAAGATAAATATATTAGGAAACTTTGCGAGTACCTCGAATTTATTAGTTAATGAACTTAAAGAACAATTGAAGTCAAATACCCGAACACTATCAGAATTTCAAATTAACCTACAGAAATTAATTGAATGGTTCAAAACAGATCACTTTGCAACCCACAACAATCACTTAATCAAACAGGTAGTATCCAAACATATCAATTTACTATACGAATTATAGAGGGTTGAACATTGTCAGTAACAGATTACAATGATACACAATTAGTTATCACTTCATTACAATTAGCTAAAACAAGGATAACTAAAATACAACGATGTACCACTTTATTCACCTCATCTTCTTTTGTTAACCACAATATTACTAGACAATGACACACAAAACCACCATAAACTCCATCCTCATCATAACCCTTAGAAACGCAACCAACATATTCATTCATTTTTGACATACTCCACATGCACTACGGTAACCTCACAACCCCACACTAATCCAATTTGAACTTCCTCATACATTAATTCCATTTTATTTCAAATGGAAGAAACATTTGAAGCCATAAAGTTAATTTCATTCCCAACATTCATTCCATTCAATGAAACGTCCGTTCGAATAATGTATAATACACCAAATAATTACCTTTTCGTTAATTATGGTCAAAGGAAATATACTTATTTGCGAAATTCGGTCCACGATTATTGTCGTAACCTAGGGAATATTTCGATTAACCATTAATTGCTCAATCCTGATATAAAGTTTGTGTTTAATTTTTTAACTCATGTTTGCTTTACCAAATATCTCTTCAGCATTGTTCCCAAAAATTTCAAATAATGAAAGAAGTTCAGTGGAATAAGAGGACTGGACAGTATTAAAAATAACTACCATCCACCCATATCACTCCACTATCTTTCTCAAGGTAAAAACTAATCCCCAAAGGTATATCGGCGTCGGAAAGGACTTACTAGTCGATCTATTTCTATTGCATCTTCTCATCATAGTGATTATTTATTTGACTTGGTCTTATAGAAAAGCATTGTGTAGAAAATGTTTGAAAGAATTAAATCAAGAACCCAAGATATGCAATTAAATAATATACCCATGTCAACCTTTCCAATAGGGTAAACCCAGTTCAAAATTACCCACAGAATACAATATCTGAGACAACATTGATGGTACAACCACTCATAAATTTAGGCAATCATTTTAATACCCAACCTCCGATGCCACCACATATGGTCCATTGTAGACAATCTACTTCTCAAGACAAGTGAATTAAATAACTAATTATCGCTCGAACTTGGACCTAATAACCTTATCTACATGGACTAATACCCTATTCTGCATTTATTTTTGAATTATATGTTTATAATACTAATAGAATTAAAAATATCCTTAATGAATTTTAATTTCTGAGGCAGGAGTCCTTATTGTAAAATTTAGATTTCTCAATAATTAAAACAATAATTCTTTATTGATTTGAAAATAAAAACATATATTTCAAATAACAAACTCTGTTTCGAAATTCACTATCTCAAAACATTGGCTCTCTTGCAACATTTTTTGTTTAACTAACTTTTCTTTTAATAGCTTTTTATTACCTGACTCAACACTTCTTTAAGTTTTTTGATCGTAAAACTGGAGCCAGAGATGTTGAAATCAGTCTGTGAATCATAAGTCCTAGTCTGGGAATTCTCATTCCTAAAATCCAATTCCCAATCCAACCGGAATATTCCATATGGATTTAAAGTTGGATTCATCCAAAATCCATTTTAGACTTCACTTCAGAGGAAAGGATAGAGAGACCGAGAGAATGGTGAGGGAATGAGAGGGATAAACTTTTAGGGGTTTAGAGAGATTAGAGAGAGAGTTTTGGAGGGAACGATCTTTTAAAAAGAGTTGGATCACAAGAAAAGTCGTTTGTTTGGGCCTGAGATCTGCTTAAGTAAAAAGCTAATGAAATAGCTCCTTTTAAGTAGTGTTCGTATTGAGGCCGGCGGGAAAAATTATATTAGAGGGATAGAGAAGTTTTATTTAGATCAATACGAGCGCGCTCAAAACATATATAGTATATATATTTTGGGACGGCAATATGATTATATGATCAGTATATATATTATATAAATAGTTATATAATGACACAAATTGATACGTGTTTTCTTTTTCCATTTGTTAATTATAAAAATAAAAAAATAACATTAAAACAGGGCAAAAGTTTAGACCTTAGTGAGATAGACAAAAGGTGTTTCTCACATAGGATTTTTCCATCGCTCTGGTCAAAGGTAAGTGCTCTAAAATGTTTCCTTTTAGAAGATGGTAAGACAGGCTAAGAGCATAATAATCTTAATGTATGTTAATGTTTTTGCCTAATATGCTTGTAATAATATGCCATTTTGGAAAAATATTTAAGACGACCAGATAGTGAATACTGAGTATATTTTATTGTTTTACACGAAATAAAGATGTTTGCACACTATCTAATGGAAATAATAATTTGTAACTTGAAATATTGAGTCAAAAATCAAGAAGGGTTATAAAACATAGAGGGAAATAAGTTTTTAATAAAATATCGAATGCATATAGAATGGAAAAAGGTTTTTCGATTGTGGCAAACTTCTAGTATATAAAATTATCTCATTTTCTTAAATAGAGTTAATAGAATATGTTGTTAGTGCATAACAAACTGTTGGTGGAAGTAATTAAATTACGACTATTAAATTTTTAATTACAGCTTAATTATTTTAATAAAATTATGCAGATGTGCTAAAATTTACTGGCTAAAATATAAGTATTAATAATCCCATTATGTCATTTATTTTAAGGAGGTTATAAATATTTGGGGGAGTTACTTTTTAATAAGCGAAGATTTTTAAAATCACACATTTTGTTTTATGGAAAAAACAATGAGTATCTTCAGACTGAGTCTGATTGTTCAGCTCATTTTAGATGTTTTTGACCATAAAACCCCAAAATTAGAGGAGGTAAAATATAAGAGCCATACTATCAGCGAAATAGAGCGAATATAAGATACCAATAAAGCACTAACTGGATGCTAAAGAATTTCTTTCAAGCCAGCATATAAATAAATTAGAACTCACTATAATACTATCCAAAAGATAAACTATACATAAATATAGAACCAAAAAAAATAAGCCAAATATAAAAGAGCTATATATAAGACAAACAATATGGTAAATATATATAAATATAAAGATAGTATATTCATATTCGATAGTTAGTGTATAAAAAACTCACCAATATATAATAAAAAATAACAGGATTGCATAACGGCATTACCGAGAAATAGAAATAAATTTCCACAAAATAAACAACCACACTACTGGAAATCGAGTTACGGTATGCAGCTAAATATATACTATAGTATATATAGTAGTGCTAAAAAAAAAACCTAGGTAGTAGGTCTAAAATAAAATATAGAATATTATTATAATATAATAAAAAAAGACGTTTATTATAGTATAGTACCTGTACTCATATACACTACCTATATAAAGCCTTAGACGGTACAACTACCATATTATTAGATTCATTGAGCGCTTGATACCGTAGTCAAAATAGCAAATATATAATACAAAATAACTAAAAAGTATTATATATATATATATATATAATATATATATAATACCGTATATATAGTAATATATATATAAAATATTTATATAGTTATAATACTCAATTCATAGCAAGCCGCTATACAAGTATTAGCATTAGTGACCTATGCGGTACAGGCAGAGTATATATAGGTATAATAATAAGTCATAGATAAAATATACGTATTATATCTACCCCAAATATATATAACTAACTCCACTTATATATAGAACGTAAAAAAGGAATAAAATGATACGTTAAAAATAGCCATAGGTCAAAGCCTGAAGTAGGCTATATCATACTACGCAAGTACCCAAGTGAAATATAAATACTCAATAAGCAGTAATGAGAGAGTATATATATATATATATATATTATACCTATTACCTAGAATATATAAAATAAAATAATATATATAATAATAGGTATATATATAGTACTCCAATAGATTAGTAAAAAATAAGATTAGCGTAGTTATAGAGTAATAAATATATATAAGATCACTACGTAGATAATAATAAATAGAAAATCAAAAAATTGTAATCACAATTATATGATATAGGAAAATATAATATGATAGATATATATAATATATTATATAATATATATAGATATATATATATAGATATAATAAAGATATAATAGGTGAGAAAGATATATCAACTGGTACGTCTAATCATAGTTATCAATGAACATATATAACGGAGGTAGTATATATATAGGTATATATACAATGCTATCAATCACATATATATAATAATACTACTAAGAAATAGGCTAAAATAAATAATAGAGAGATTAGTAAAATATATTAGGATCATAATATAATAATTTATTACAATACCACGCATATATATAAATTAAATAAAGTTTTCAATAACTTAACCAGGTAACGTTTTGGCTTTTAACAATATTAAATTTCTTATTAATTTAAAGTTTATTCACACTGGGCATGTTGTTGGTATTATAATATTAATATTATATGACTGAGTGATATTAAATAATACTCTAAGTACATAAAATAATAATTACTCATGAATTTTACAAAATAAAGGATAATAATATATAGCCTATAAACTGAAAATACTTATAAAAATAAATAAAATAGATAATAATATAAAGCAGCATAAACCCTAGGTATCAGAATCTGCAAATCGAATTATAAGACATTAAAATTATATTATATAAAGCTACTAGAAACTACAAAGTTAAAAGATATAATAGAAAATAAGTTATATGATAATATAAATCATTTGAATATAAAAAATAAAATCTCCATAAAACCTAAAATTAACCCACTACGAATATAAACTCTGAAACTCAGATATATGAGTAAAGAAATATATGACAAATCATAATAGAGTGTTAACCTATGCAAAATATAATTAACTAAAATAATATATCAATATTATATAGAATAAAGAATATATACACTATAAATGTAAATACAATCTAAATACCAGAAAATAGTCATAAATAAAAGCGCGATAAAAATATTAGTAAATTAATCCCAAAGTTAGGCTGACACCCCTCCACGAAATAGAAATAATAACAAAACATTCTCTAAAAAACAATAATAAAAAGATATAAGAAACTTGCATTGTCTTAGGGCAGAAGACCATATATCAATGATATATATATATACTTACTCCAAATAAAAAAAAACCAATAAAAAAAAAAAAAAAAAAATATGTAGTAGTATTAAAATGCACAGGTAATTTAAACGCTGTATATCATCATCCTCGATAGGAGAAGAATTTAGTAATAAAAATCAATATAAATATGATAATACCCTATAGATAAAAAATAAAAAGTATACACCAATAATATGTGTATAGTAAAGACGCGAATAAAGCATCGGAATAAAGAAAGAGAACATGAGCGAGAGGAGAGATTTTTTTGTAAAATGCGCGGGGTTGTTATTGCCGAATCTCCACAGCGTAGTAGTTGTTATGGATTAAGAAAAAAAAATCACGATGAGTTATTTGCTCTAGATGGTTTTATTTACATTAAATAGTTAACTAATTAATACCAAACATCATTAACCCCATTTTTGAACTATTGAAGTTCTTCCCTGAATAATTACTATACCTAAGTTTTAACTTCCTAGCTTATTTACACTAACAGAGTCAAATATGTCTAGAGAAATGAGTTTTAGAGCAACTGGACCTTATTGTATACTTCACAAAATACAATCATGAGCGAAACTCACTTAAAATAATTGATTTAATGATGAATTTAGAGAGTTTAGCTGGGTATAAATTTTTCAAAAAGTAACATCCAAATCTAATGATTTAACTTTAAGAATTGATGTTCATGTCTGATATATATAATTATATATATATATATATATATATATATATAATTATTATATATTAATATATTAATATATATATATATATATAATATATATATATATATAATATATAATATATATA
>JABUQX010027857.1:20000-21846 GCA_015478945.1 Trachelipus rathkii
CATCATCCCAACACTTATTCCTTCTTGCCACCATCAAAGCCCTACACATGCATTCACTATTCACCTCTTCATTACTCGCCAAGTTAGCAGATGTTTCGAAGTGTCTTCCTTCCACCCTCCCCTCGACATCCATTTCATCAGTTACGAAAGCACCATCCTATTCATTGTTCTAGCAGATTCTCCCTAATTCTCATTCTTAATCCTTTCGCGTTTCCTCCAGAAGAGCTTCCTATTCCCTTGTGAGTTTCCATTCATCCTCCTTCCAAACGTTTATTTAACCTCTTTTTTCCTCCTACGTATGTGTCTTTTAGTATTCTTTTTTTCCTCCTTATATAATTCCAAACATCTTTCCATCGAAACTTTACCATTGGCTTTTTAGTCCCATTCAACAATGTTCTTACTTAGCTTTTAACTACTGTTACATCAACCTTTATTGATTTCCACCACTCGCTGATAGTAATTCTTACACCTTATTTTATCACATGTCCCATACTTCTTTCCATACCACAATCCGCTTCTTCATTTGTCTTCTAGATTTTTTTCGGTTTCAACTTGTTCACGTTCATCTGATTTATTTGCAAGCGCTGTTAAATATTTATCCATATTATCTTGTTCACTTAACATCTTACTCTTAATTCTACCTACTTCCTTCCGTATCACCTTCCTCTCCATTCAAGCCTCACTAACTAATTTAACATAATGATCCTATACTCCATTCTAACTCCACTCCTGATAACATCCAACACATACTCAACATCTCTTCACCACACAAAATACAATACATAACAATGAACACAATATATAGTATATAATATAATATATATATATATACTTATATATATATATTATATATATATATATAATATATATATATATATATATATATATAGATATATTATATATATATATATATATATTAATTATAAAAATATATATTATCATATACTATATATAATATATATATATTTTAAAATGTAAAAATGCGAAATGATTTAATCGTTTAAGATGAAGCGTGAAATTAATTAAATCCAAAAAAAAATTATTATTCAAATAAGCAAAAATTAATAAAAAAAAAAAATATTTGAAATAAAAATTAAATAAAATTTATTAAAATATGTTCAAATTTTTCTAAATAAATGTTTAGGATTAATTTGTTTTTTTTTAATTTTTTTTCTTCTTTGTTTTTTTTTTTTAAACTGGAATCTTGTAAAAAAAAAAAAAAAAAAAAAAAAAAAAAAAAAAAAAAAAAAAAAAAAAAAAAATTTTTTTTTTTTTTTTACTTACTTTTTTTATCAATATTTTTGAATTTTTTTTTTTTTAAATATATTTATACTTTTATTTTAAAAATACTAAATAAATTGACATTAATTTCATTTTACTCATATTTTTTTCTCTTTCTTTTTGATGATATTGGTTTTATGCTTTGGCAGAACTGAAGAAAAAGCCTCGAAATATATTAATCAACTCAACACACAGACACACACCCCTCACATAACACACATAACACACACCTTCACACACACACACACACACACCACATATATATATATATATATATATATATATATATATATATTATAAATATTAATATATATATATATATATATATATATATAATATATTATTATAATAATATATATATATATAAATATATATATATACTATTAGGGTGCCCAGAAGATATATTAACTTAATTATAAATTATTTTTTGTATAATCAGCAAACCGTCAGAGAGAACAGCGACCCACCAGAAACCCTTTTCAGCTCCCGAGAATAACATTAAATGATGCGCAATTAGGAAGATATGGAACTGCTACTTTTAAATCTATTGTAGATCTCTGTCAGA
>JABUQX010027858.1:0-2500 GCA_015478945.1 Trachelipus rathkii
AAAAAGTAGATAATTATTATAATTATTATTATTATTATGAACTATTATTTATTATTATTATTATTATTATTATTATTATTATTATTATTATTAATTATTATTTTATATTATTATTTTATATTATTATTATTATATTATTATTATTATTATTATTATTATTATTATTATTATTTATTATTTATTATTATTATTTATTATTTATTATTTATTATTTATTATTATTATTATTATTATTATTTTATTATTATTATTATTATATTATTATATTATTATTATTATTAATTATTATTATTATTATTATTTTTATTATTTTATTATTATTATTATTATTTATTATTTATCCTTACTATAATTATTTATTATTATTATTATTATTATTATGTATTTTATCATTATTATTTAATTAATTATTGTTATTACTAATTATTTTTAATTATTATACTATTATTATTATTTATTATTTACTATTATTTTGAGGCTTCAATTGGACTGAAAACGTCCCCCTAGTAGCCCTTTTCCCATCTATATATCTATTTTCTTATTAATATAAAAATATTGTTAACAATACTGAAAATTTTTACACTTTGATTTTATATTTTGATTGATATTGATTTGATCACAAAATCAATTTTAACCAATATTTTGGCACTCAACACCTGTACAATATCCAAATGTCAGTGTATCCAATGAGGTTTCATGGGCAAGGATTGTTTTAAGCCACTGGTCCTCCAGAGTTCCGAGACAACTCTAATTCGATCCGGTCTTGGAACAGCACTACTTTCTTAGTATACCCACAGCCTTACTGTACAAAAGCTGCTTTTGTGGACACGCTATATATGTTTATAAATCCAAATCGTCGCACGATATGAGGACTAGAAGTGACTTTAGTTCATTTTGATTGATTTAGCTGACAATGGGTCTTAGTTTTAGTAATATTATTAATTATTATTCCAAAAGTGCTCTCTTTTCAAAAATGCTTACAGTATTCAGCTGTGATCGATTAGATCACGTATTAGAAAGTATTTGTTTCTAACTGCGGAAAACAAACAAAGCGCATCACTACAGCCATTCTAGTTGACGAATAGATACAGGTCTTAGAAACATATAGTTCTATCCCATACATCAAAGCCACTTACTACAGTTATTGATTGCAATTATTTGTAACAGATGTCTAGTGCGGTAAACATAAAGCTATTCATACAGTTTGATGAGACCGATATTATACTATTCTAAGATACGGATAGTTTGCAACCATGAACTTAAAGTATATACAACGCCGTAATCTTTTACGCTGGATTATAATTTTTTCTAAATTATTTCAATTTTTTTAGTTTTGTTTTACCATCATTCAGATACTTACAGATTCTTGTGTTTGGATAAATTAAAATCGAGTTGAATTGACGTTCACAGAACAATATCCTTAAAGTGTTTATCTAACTTTTTCTTGAATGAGACGATGGCGCTGTTTACTATTTCATAAGAAAGACTATTACTTCTCGATTACATCGTAGTGAAGAAATTCTTTTGCTATATTTGTTTGAAATCGTTTATGACAGAGTTTATGCCATTACTTCGGTTACATAATTATAAATTATATCTGAGAATTGCTGTAATCGATAGTTGTAAATTTATTAGTTATTTTGAAACTTCTATTAATTTTCCTCTCATCTTCTTGGTCTTTAAAGAATGGATATTAATTCATGTAGTCGTGTCGTATGATTTAACCTCTCTAATTTCAGGATTAATTTAGTTGCACTTCTTTGAATTACTTTCAATTTTTTCTATGTCTTTTTTGAGTTATGGACTTCCAAAATTGAACTGCGTATTTCCAGATGAGGTCTAATTAATGTTTTTATAGAGAGGAAGTATTATAATTTTAGATTTATATTCAGAAGTTCTGGCAATAAATCCTAGAGCTTTATTTGCTTTAACAGCTTCCAGCACCTTGTTTCGCAAACTTTAAATCCTTATTATTAATATCTCTAGATCTTTCTCACTGATACAACTTTGATAATTGTGTCAGCTATTTTGTAATCATATTCGATATTGTTCCTACTGCGCAAAATTGTATAAACTTTACCTTTAATCGTATTAATATTTCATTTGCATGTTTTTGAGCCAATTTTAAATCTTGTTTAAGGTCGCTTTGGAGTCATTGAATTGATCCTTTCAATATTAATTTGCGATTCCAAGTTTCGTTCATCCGCGAAATTTCGAAATATTGCTAAAATATTGTCATCTTGTCATCATTACATATAGTAATGACAGTATTGGACCCAGGAAACCATGATCTTGGGTAGCATGGCTCCAATCTAGTAACATTCGTCCAATCTGAAGCATTCACGCATTGATATACGCTCGTTGTTGTCGATCCAAAAGCATATTTTTAATCCAATTTAAAAGCTTTCCTCGAATACAGTAAGCTCTAACCTTTTCCATTAATTTTTGATGATTTTCAGGAAAATAGTTGAGAAAGTCTAAGTAATGACGTCAGAAGGAT
>JABUQX010027858.1:7500-20000 GCA_015478945.1 Trachelipus rathkii
ATTTTTGAACAGCGAATTATGAAAGATATAATTGCTAATTGCCGTCGCATAACAGGACTTTTCAATAAATCACCCTTAGCGTATGTCAAACTTGAAGAGCTCCAAAAACAGCATAGTCTACCAAAGCACAAATTGATTTTGGATGTGCCCACTCGATGGAAGAGCACTGATTTTATGCTTGAAAGAATATTTGAACAAAAAAATGCAATTGCCAACTACTGTGTAGAAATCCCAAATTTACCAGTATTTGATGCCAACAACTGGGGATTCGTTGGAAAATGCTCATATCTACTCAAAATTTTTCATCAGGCTACTGAAAGGTAATATAATAGCCAATTCTTTTGAGAAATATAAAATTTATATTTATATTTCGATGACTTCGAAATATTGAATATCAAAATAACATTTTATTAATTTTACTTTGATACCTACTTATTAAATTATTTCTTAATATATAATATTAAAATTTAATATTTAAGTAACATTTAGGTTCAAATGCTATTCAATTTGCTTTTCAGACTGAATGCAAGGACTGCTAATGCATCAGAAATTATCACGCAAGTGAAAGTTTTGAAACATACCATAACCAAAGCAAGCTCAGATTCTCTGGGTTAGGAAGCACAATCAGTGCAATTTCAATATCATTGCATAGTAGATTTGCTAGGTATGAAGAAAATGAAAATTTAATAGCAGCAACCTTTTTGGGATCCGAGATACAAATATAAGCTTTTTAGGAATTCAAAAGAAGTATCAAAAACCCATCTCAATTCAATTCATAATTTTTTGACCAGCACCTATAAAAAAAATGGATAAGGATCGAGAGAATTATGAAAATAATTCCAGCTCCATTGACATAGAGCCTGCTTCAGGATATTTTTGATTTTGAATCTTACTTGAATGATCTATTTTTATCATCAGCAGAGTCAAATGTTGAAAATCAATCAACTTCAAAGAAGAAAGGCAAACTTCGTTGACAATCATCTTCGTCTTCATTTACTCTGAAAATAGAACTGGAGAAATATTCTTCATTAGAACTAGCATCAAGGGAGGTGTGCCCACTCCTTTGGTGAAAAACAAACATAAGTATGTTTCCTCAACTTGCGAAAATTGCAAATAAGTTGCTTTTCTCTCCACCATCATCAATTGAGAGCGAAAGAATTTTTGGCATTGGAGGGAACATCTTCACTCCATACCGAAACCGACTTACTCCAGAAATTAGAGAAAAATTAATGTTATTGAACTTTAATTTACGTGTTTTCAATTTTGACTACTTAAAACTGAAAATACTATTTTTTAAATTATAATCGTTGTTATCAGAGAAATAAAATGGTTCTATACTTCTTTTATTTTTTTTTTTAATTATATAAGTAATCGGCATCGAAATCGGCATTAGCAAATAAGGAAAAAAGAATCGGCATCGGCAAAAATTATGGAATAGGTACATCCCTAGTAAAGAAAACAACAAAATTCAAAGTGCCAAAAAAACCAATGCAAAATTATTATGTCACAATACTCAAAAATTAGTCACAAACCCCACTAACAGACAAATAAATAATTAAACGGCTTAAAAGGTTGAAAACCAACCAAAAACCCCCCATTCACTTCCTTAAAAGTATTTCAACATTATTAAACTTTAAAAAATGACAAGCAGTAAGACCCGACCAAATATCCAATATCACCTCAAACACCTAGGAACCAATGATATCACAGACCTAACACAAATTAATTGACAAACCAACATTCTACCACCTTTTTGGAAACATGCACACATAAAACCAATATTAAAAACAAACAAACCAGCTTCGCACAGACCTATATCTTCACTTTCTACAATATCCAAAGTATTTGAAAAATCGATCCTCCTTAGAATTTACCCCTTTATTTCCTTTATAAGGCTCATAACATGATTTTCAACAAAAGTACTTTACTACACCACTCCTAACTGATCAAACCCAACACATTTATCACAGGTTCCAACCAAACTAACAATGAAAAGAATGACTGCATCATCGCAAAATCCATATTCCTTCTGAACACTATTGAACTTTAGATCTATATTCTTATTCCAGACCATAGTCTCACTACCATACATAAACACAGGTAACAAACATACCCTCATGTAAGACTCTTAGCGGCACTCAAGATTTAGTGCCTTTACATCCACCAACGTTAATTGCACCAGCGAACTTCCTGCCATTCACAACTTTCTATTACACTCTCATCCGTTCCTTCTCATCCAACACAGTACCCTAAATTATTCTAAACTCAGCACTTGCTCCATGCTGCTCATTCATCTAACGATAAAAAGACTTCACACTGAGACTGTCGCTCACCACAACCATTAACCTTACCTCTATCTACAGTTTACTTTTCAAACCTCCTTTTACATACCCTGCCAAATCTTCTCTTCCAATCTCTCAAACTCTCTTCAGATTGCCACACAAAACCAAAATCATCCGCAAATAATATAGGTAGGGCACCCTCCACTTCTCTCCATTCTCATCATTCTAACACATTTCCTGCACGCCACCTCGAATTTTTCATAATCTCCATCCATATACCATTTGAAAACTCAGGAAGAAATAACACAACCTTCCACTCCGCTATTAACGTAAACTCAATCACCATTGAACCATTTCTTCTTACTACCACGCTTCACTATCGTCATAACATACTTTTGATTCCATTGCAGAAGCCTACCACCAACACCAATATATCACTAACACCTGTCCATAAAGCTTCCCTATAACTCTATCATACGCCTGTTGTATAAATCCATAAAACCTAATATAATTTATTCTTTTCCCTCATTTTCTCAATATTTGTTTCAATGTAAAGATTTGAATCACACATCCTCTTACCACTCCTAATAGCACCTTGTTCTTCACCAATCATCCCTCAGTCACTCGACGCACTCTTTCAACCAAAATACCAGCTATATCTTCCCTACAACACTCAAGCTAATTTCCTTATAGATTCTACAGTTCCTGCCTTTTCTCCTTATCCCTTTTAGCAAGGGTACTTGATTACAGCTCTCTTCAATCTTGGAACATATATATAATATATATATATATATATTATATATATAATATATATATATATATAATTAAATATATATTTATATATATATATATATTATTATATATATATATATATATATATACTAGGCACTTGTCATGAAAACATGAAGAACCTGTACTTTCCCCCACCGTTATGAGGACTTAGTCAAGTGAAGGACAAGAACCCCCATTAAAGGATATAGAGTCAGTGTAATTAAATTACTAATTATGTTGTGTTGTACTTTTGCCCATAATTTGTTCGGGTAGGTTTCCAGATAATCTGGCATCAGTTTTGTTCCTGGAAGAGGCCGGATATCAGGTCGAGTTGCGCAGTTATCCTTGTCTATACCATTACAAGTTATTGTTATAAGTTTATATAAAAACATGCTTTTCAACTGTAAAAGAATTTAAACTTTACAAGTACCTATATCCACTAAGTATCTTAAATTTAAGAAATATAAACACTGCAACTTTCAAACCTTAAAAGAAAATGCTATGGCTCTCGTCTCCTTAAAGCATGCCTCAAACAAAATACTTTCGCCTGAAAAAAAGCTGGTATACTTATATTTTTCGTGCTGCAAAACTTTTTAATCATTTGATAATTAATAAATTTAGTCATATTAATATTCACTCTCATTATTTTAAAAAGGAATAAATTATTATACTTATATAATTTTTTAGTTAGATTCAAGCATTTACGTTGTTGGAAAAAGTTAGTTTACAATCTTAATTTGTTTTGCTGAAAAGAAAAAATCTGTGTAAATCTAATGTTCTAATTTTTTTTTTTTAATGTTAAGGATATGTTATGGTTTTAGTATAAATCAGTATAGGATAAAATTGGGTAGCTATAAAATGTTTCATAAATGTGTAAGGGTTATATTTCTTCAAACAATATACAAAATAAATAAAAGAAATTTCAGATTTATTGCAACTTTCCTGCAAGACAGTGGATTTTTTTGTTTGGTCAAAAGTTACAAGTTTGCCCTCTAATATTTTTATAAAATTCATTCCAGGTTTTTAAATGAATTTAACGTATTTAGAATTTAACAATTAAACAGCTTTTTATTATGTTATTTTTCTGATATTCAAACCTAACACACAACTAACCTTATACACAACTCATATCATACACAAACACGCACCTTACAACTACAATGACATTAAATGACACCACCACAAATACAGTCCTTCACAATAATGATAAACAAAAAGACCGCAACCTAATAAACCTATAACATTCCCCACACACTAACCAGAATGCCCCTAGAAATTACAAACTGCGACTTTCGCGAAATCTTCCACTCTAACTTTCATAATGGTAGCAACTTCAACGCTCACCACCCCTACATGGTAAACGCCCAAGAACAACCAAGAGGACCAATCATATGCAACCTTGAAGACGTCAATAATTAAAATCATACACAACAGCCAAAAAACCCTACATTAAACAACCAAACATGCACATCACCAAACATAACACTATGTTATACAAATTTACACACAAAACTCACTGGTCAACACAAACCACCAAACTAAACTCCGACCACTTACTTACCCATCATTCACAAAATATCGAAAGTTCACTAAACAATATTCGCACTCAGAAAAATAACACCCTATCACTCCAAACGACAAACGATTAACACCTATAAGCACGCAAATCATAACTTAACAACACACATTCTTAAACAACTTCCAAACCTTCCTCACAAGAACATACAACACATGAATAACACCAGAATGTGGAAGACAATAAATACACTGAAAAACCAACCAACAAACACCCACTCACGAATCCATCAAAAGCCCAAACACACACAAAGCCCAAATCAACAAACAACACGCAAACATTCTCGCAACATCACTTTCGCAAAGCCAGCAGTCACAACACCCACACAGCTTCAAAACCAGGAAATCATCAAAGCCCTCAAGAAAATAAAACTCAAACACAACCCAACAATAGAAATAATTACAGACCTAGAAACATAACAAAGACATAAAAACACCAGCAGCAGGCCATGACAACATCTCAAACACTGGAAACATAGCTTAAAATTGTGGATTTCCCAATTCCTTATCGGGACTGAACAGCACAAATACAAACAACAACTACAAAATCCAGAACAGTAACGTCAACAGCGAGTACCACAAGGGCAATAACATCCTAACACGCTATTCAACTTATTTACGGGGCGAACCGTCCTACAACCACAACAGATCACAGCAATCATAACAATCTAACGAGACACAATCACCATAGCCACTACACACAGAACCTAAACATCGACCACAAACCTGAAACAACAAACATCAAACAACTTCAAGCATGGGCTAAAAACCGAATTTTCGCTCACAAAGCAGTAATCTTCATTACATTAATCACCAACCAACCGCCAACTTGCGCCATACGCCTCGCAAGTCACCTAACAACATTGCTATACCTTTAAACAAAACTCCCCAAAATCCTCGGAGTTACACTCGTCACGCATGCTCACCTTCACAAAACACAAGAACAATAATTTCATCTGCAAACTAAAAACTGAACTATTGAGAATCATCTACTGGCACAGACTCAACACAATAAACAAAATCCGCATCATATACAAAAATACATTCGCACGACTCTAAACTACGCTTTCTCCAACTTGGCACCCATTACTTGACTAAAAATAACAAAGAAACTCAGCGACACTAAACAAAGGCCTAAGAACATAACAGATGCAAATCACAACACCACAACACTACAACACACACAAACCAAAATTCTAACCATAGACACACCCTGGAAATGGATTAGGAACAAAATCTTTCCAAACAACACCCCTGTCACACCGCACTTTCTAACCCAACTACCCACAGACTAAAACAACCTCTTCTTCCTCAGCTCTATATCATGAAACAATTCTGAAACTAACATTTCCACCATTCTTTGCATGGTAGATGAGGCACCACCTACATTACAATATACACAACACAGATTCAATCTTACCCAACCACTACAAACATCTGTCAAACTGTAACCAGGTTTCAGAGGAACATGCATTCTTCTCCTCCTGCTCATCTGACACTCGACACAGAACAACAAGAGAACATATCATCCAGGCTGGAGGATCTATGAAGGGAGACCAGTGCATCAGTGGTTACCTTGGACACTAGGGACCGACGCAGGCGGGGAATTTTGCCGGGGCCGGGCCGGGGCCGGGGCTGCTCCTAATTTAGCCGGGGCTGGGCCGGGGCCGGGTTAGCTAAAATTAGAAATTTAAGTCAAAAAACACTGAAAGTCTTTAAAACTTAGGATGAAAGTTAAATATAATCTTCAATTAATTAATAATTTAAATTTAAAAAGGAATAACTTTAATTAATATTTCAATTTAATATAAATATTTCCGAAGAAATTTTAGAAACTAATTGATTTTCTAAAGAATAGTTGTATAATATATATATTTATTATATATATTATATATATATTTAATATATATATATTACTATATAATATATATATATAATATTATATATATTATATATAATATATATTTATATATATATAGTAATATATATATTACTATAAGATATAAAATATAATATTTAAGAACTACTTTTGTCGTAGTGATATATTTTCTCGCTTAGAGAGGAGCCCTTGGATTTCTTTTTAGTATTGATTGCTTTACTGTCATTTCATTAGTGTACTAAATGTACTAAAATAAATAACAATTGGTTAAAGACACTTTTTTAATGAAATCAAATTTAAAGGAAAGCTAATTGTTTCGTCCGCGACACGGCGAAGAATCTATTCAGTGCTAAGGGACTGTTTCTTTCTTGATCTTCATCAGTTCAGTGTGTTTCGTTTGTCTGCTATTTTCTTCATGTGTAGTTGAAATATTTTGATGTTTTCAGATTTCTGTTCTTAATAAATCATTAACTTCACGAATGCTTATTGTAGTTTGTTACTATATTTAAATGCAAAAGATTCATGATTTTGCGATTTTGTGTGATTGATATTTCTGATATCTTTATATTGTTCGATATTGATAGAGTGGCCCTGTGTTAGCTATGATTGCTAAAGCTTAATTTTGCTCGTCCTTCGTGCATGGTATCTTGTATGTTGATTTTTTCTTCTTTGCAAATCTATGTTTTCACCTATTGTTTTATGGCAAGTATTGCAGGGGATGTGATATATACGTTTGTGGGGAGATTTTCTTTTCGTTTGGGGGTTTTGAGAATGTTTTTTAAGGTGATGTTATTTGATCGAATGAGGGTATTATTTTTTGGTAATATTTGTTTTAAACAAATTAATATAAATGGTCTTGAGAATTGGTAAAAGTGTTTTGCTATTTTCGGATGGAAAAGTGCTATAGACCTCTTTTTGCTTGGTTAAATGCGTTTTGTGATGAAAAACTCAGGATAGTAAAGAGATTTGAAAGTATTGTGGATGTATTTAGTTTTTTGTGCTAGAAAGAGGGGGAGAGCATATAGAAAGCACGTAAGTAATAGAGTGACAGAACAGCTAATTTTGTGTTGGGGAATGATTAGATAGCAATTTATATAGTTTGGTGCGAATGTTGTTTTTCTATATATAGAATTGGGCAAGTAGTTGTTATTCCATGTGATTAATGTATCGAGGAAGGGGATAGAGTGTGGAACGGCATTTCAATCGTATACTAAACTGAAGATGAATAGAGGTAAATAGATTAGGTCGACATCATTAGGGTTGGTTTGTGAGGGAGGGAGACAAAAATTCATCTACATATCTACATATCATAACTATTGTTTAATAAAGGGTGAGGGTAAAATATGATAAAATTCTGTGTTCCATATATATATGAGTATGGGAGACAGTGGGATCCCATACTCAGGCCGAAAGTTTGTTGTAATATTTGCCATTAAATAAAGAAGTTATATGTTGTAATGATGAGGATGGTTCACGTTTCATATATTTAAACATCTCATTAATCTCTCATTACACCATAACTTCTTCATTTAATGGCAAATATTACAAACAAACTTTAGGCCTGAGTATGGGACCCCACTGTCTCTCATACTCAGTAACATATATATTGAACTAACAGAATTTTATCATAACCCCACCTTTTATTAAATAATAGTTTTATGGATTAGATAGTGTAGATACATTCTTTGTCTCCCTCTCAACAACACAACCTAAATGATGTCTAAACATATTAACTCGTTCATACCTTCAGTTAGAGTACGATAGAAATCGCCTTCCAACAACTCTAATCCTTCTCGATACTTATCAATGGAATAACATATCATTGCATTTACTTTATATAGAAAGATCACAATTGACGCACAACTCTATACATTGGCTATCTAATCAATTCCCCAAACACAAAATATGCTGTTCTGTCATCTCTATTTCTCCGTGCTTTTCGTATATGCCCTCCCCCCTTCTAGCACAATAAACTAAATACATCCACAATACTTCAAATCACTTTACTATCCTGAGTTTTCATCACAAAAGCATTAACAGCGAAAAAAGAGGTACTCATATCCTCAAAGACCTTTTCCCCGAAAATATCAACCTCCTTTACCATTCCTAAATTTACATTATATTCTTCGTTAAAAGAAGTATTTCGAAAAATATAACATCATTCCATAAAATCTCATGACTTGTACAAAGCGTTTTCAAACCCAAAAAGTAAAAGAAAATCTTCCCCCAAAGCTGTATATTATATCCATCCCTGCAATACTTGCATAAAATATATATGGTGGACATAGATTTTGCAAAGAAAAAAAATCAACATACAGAGAACTGCACAAGGACAGCATAAATTAAGCTTTAACAAGTCATAGGCGTAACACAATCCACTCTATCAATATCAACTATATAAAGATGATCAGATATCAATCACACGAACCCTCGCACAATCATGGAATCCTTTTGCATTTATATTAGAATCAATAAATGAAGATCCCGGTAATGTTAAAAGAAGTTTTCGAAAAAATGAATATGTCTGAAAACTATCAAAATATTTCAACACACTGAAAAATTAGCAGACTCAACTGAAAACAGCACTGAACTGATGAGAGCCAGTAAGTTAAGCCAGTTCGTTCGGTCTCAAACGTCTCTCGTGTAAGACGAAAATATTTTTTTTTTAGCTTTTTTTTTAGCTTCCTTTTAATGAGTAAGTATCATTAAATAAAAGTGTCTTTAACAACGTGTTTTTTTTAATTTGTGTTACTAAAAAAATCAAGGGCTCCTCCTCTAAAGTATATTATATATATATATCATATAGTCGTGTATTATCAGTACTATAATGTTTTAATATAGTAAGTATATTATATATATATTATATATATATATATTATATATATATATATATATAATAATATAGTATATATAATATAATATATAATTATATATATTGATATAATTCTTAATAATCATTCTTCTATTACAGCAAAAATTGGATATATGAATTATATACATATACGGTTGAAAATTTGATTATAATCATTAATAAGCGTATATTTATGGTTATAAAAAAATAAAGAATAAAATTTAAATATTATAAAAAGTAAAAAGTAAATAAACAAATAAACAAGTAACAAATAAATAAAAATCAAGAAGGAATAAATAGAAAGATATATATTATGAAGCAATAATTTTACATGAAACAATAAAAAGAAACTATACCATATTAGTGTAATTTCATCCAAATTAAAACAATGAATAAAAATACAAAAGAAATATCTTCGAGAATAAATCGAATGGTAAGAATATTTACTTTTGAACTTAATTATTTTATAATCAAATTAGACCTAATAAATAAACACAAACAAAAAAAACAGAAGAAGATGAAAATACTGCAAAAGAAATTCTAAAAATAACAATGGATAAACTAACCGACATGATAATAGGAACGATAGGATAGTATATGAAAAAGGAGTAACAAATGAAAAAGAAAAATGAATTTAATAACACCTTCAATTTAGCAGTTATAAGAAAATTCATCTGAAGAGTACTTATTCAAGTTTAAAGTATGGAGTGAAGTATCTCAAGAAAAGGAAAAACTAAAATAGCACAAATAATAGGAGGTTTAGCAGGTGAGCCACTAGAAGTAATTATGTCCTTAAATGAAAAAGAAATATTGACAGAAAATAGAGTAGAAATGATTATAAATACATTAAAAGAAAGATATAATAGAAATAAAGAACAAGAAAGTTATCTTAAAGTAGCAAACACTATTGAATATGCAACAAAGAAAAGGAGAATCTTTCAAAGAATATGTAGCAAGTTATGAGAAAGTCAATAAATAGATGTGAAAAACTGATTGACATTAAAATAAAGTGATAAGGTACATTCACACCAATTGATTAGTAACTAATATGAAGGACATGGAAAGGAAGTTAATATAAATAAAATTGAAGGAATTAAAACAAATATTTCCTAACAACTAAAGAATCAATTGTAAATATGATGGAATCAGTATGTGAAATTGTAGAAAAACGAAGGCCATAAAATGAAAATTTGGTATATAAAAAATAAATTTTGTACAATATGTAAAATACCATAATCAATACACTGAGAATGTTTACTGGAGAGTAAGAACATTTTAATTTAATAAATGTGGGTTTTTGGTAAAGGAAAATCATAAAAAGAAGATTGCTATTGAGAAATGAGAATATAATATGAGTGATTGTGAAGTAAAAAGAGAACACATTCAAAGATATAAATAATAAGGTGAAGATAGTATAATAAAAAGAAACATTTGATAAAGAATGGAGAGAACAGCTAAAATAATGTGTGTAGATGGAAAAACCATCATAGTAAAACATGGAGGTACTTTAAAGAGCTGTACAAAAGTTCAATTCAACAAGAATTCATAAAAATAAATAAATGAAAATAATAATGAACTTGAATCTCTCAACAGGAAAATAGGAAGAAAGAAAGAAATGAAAACGTGTTTGTGATTATTCAAACGAAACTGGCAATGAGTACAGAAGAAATAATACTTATGAATGGATGGATGGATTAAACTGATAATGAATGAAAGTTAATATATTATGTTGAATAAGTTGAAGAAATGACATATGATGAATATGAAGGAAATGATCCAAAAATGTGAAAACCAGGTAAATTCTACTGTTGGAGAGTTAAGAGGAAAATGAATGATATATTTAAATTGTTGATGTTGTAGAGAGCTGCCAAGCCACTAGTAAAAATATAAATTAGATGGTATAAACAAGTACGTATTTAAATACAAATAGAATATATTATATAGATTTGAGAAATAGTTGAAGAAAAATATTAATTGAATTTAATATAAATTAATAAAATAACCACTAAGATCGTTGGATGCAAGTGAGGAGAAAATAGATCAAAAACATATTTTTGTTTAAGGTAGTTGTGATTAAAAGGTTTATATTGGCCACAGACGAGAAGATAGAACCATTGAAAGAGATGAAAAATTGGAAAGCGTTTCTGGAGATATTAAAATCGAGGTAGTTTCTCTGGAAAGCTGGTCGAGAAGAAACTGTATTTGTTAAAGAGGGTATAGATTTGAAATGTGTGGATGAATGAAAAGTAGATTCGTTGGCATAGGAATAAATAGTTAGATGAGTACATGAAAAGGTCGTTAGTAAATGTAGGAAAATAGTATGGATCAGAGAGAACCTTAAGAAACGCCTCTACTGACAGGGAATGAAGAAGTCGTCCCATAAACAAGAACCAACATGGAACAATTTGAAAGAGAGCTGGACATGAGTAAACAGTAGATGAATTAGAAACTCGAAAGAATGAAGTAGAGAGCATTGAATAAACATTAATTAAGTTCGGTTTAAACAAAGTAAAATGGAGACCAAACCTATTTATAATGAAAGATATCAATAAATATAGACGGATTATTATGTACCATGTAGATGATATTTTATGGATAGGAAGTAAAATAATTTGAATAAAAATAGAATAAAATATTAAAAAATATCTTGAAATAGGAGAAAGTAGTTAGATCATTTAAATATTTAGGAGTTCAATTATGTCAGGAAGAAAACATGATAATAATGGAGCAAAATAATTACTGGGAGAAGATTTCAATTAAGGAAATAGAGATTCAAAGATCTTTTCAAACAGAATAAAAGAGAAGTAAAAGAATACCAACAATTAATAGGTAAATTAAATTGGATGGCAAGAAATACAAGACCAGATTTAGCGTATATAGTTAGTAAAATGAGCAAGAGAGAAAAAGAACTGAGTATTAAAGATTATAAAGAACTTAATAGATTAATTAAAAAAATACAGAAATGAATTAAATATAATACAAATAAATAATGAGAAAAATGAGAAATTAATAACATATTGTGATTCATCATTTGCTAATAGAGAAGGAGATAAAACACAACTAGGATGTATTATATTTGCTGTAGATAATAAAGGAAAAATGATACCATAATGTGGGAAATCAATAAATCAAAGAAAGTAAT